>JAXHQA010000431.1:0-95000 GCA_034093135.1 Erigeron breviscapus
TGATGATCGGGCTCGATTCACTTCGTGTGAAGCCCAAGCCCACACGAACACAAACCCTAGTAGTATAAATACATGTAATTTTAAGCGTTTCGCAACGAATTAAGAACTTAGAAGTCGAATTGTTGCTCGTGTGACCTCCAACACGAACTAGCACTTCGTGTGTGACCTTAGGTTGGTTAATTACTGATTAATCGACGAAAGGCAGTAGCAATCTAGTTATCTCAAGAGGATTCCGCACTCTTGACATAACGAATCACGTCTTATTTACGATCCATTTAACGGTAGGGACTTACCTTGGGACTATTGAAAATGTTATTGTTGATAGACTTGCATTCCACAGTCTGACCAGTTGCCAGACTGTAATCATTGTCAAGTATTGCTTCAATGATAAGAGCAAGAATCCTACCATAAGGTATGGTAAGACTCTTCTTATGAACACGATCAACTAAGTCCTTAAAAATTAAGCCAGCAAAATCTATTCTGGTCATAGTGACCATTGCATGAAAAATCTGCAATTCTAAAACATTAGGTTGATCAAAGATGCCTGCCTTTACTTGTAAAGTTTTAGAAATTGTGCTCAGTAATAGTTCCAAATGCCAGTTAAATATTTCATTTTAACCACTGAAGCCAATGGACCAGTATATCCAACTTCTTGTAAAATATTTGGCTTCAGTATGAGACACAACATTTTCATAATCATCTTCAGGCATATAAGACAGTTCAAATGCAGACTTAATCCTCTCATAAGAAATATATACCTTTTTCTTACCATTGAGGATTGTGCCATAGATTGCAGCATCTCCTTTCTTGTTCTGTCCCACAAAACAGCTCGCCCAAAATTCACAATAGAGATCTTGAAACACCCAGTCTGGCTTCTCAATCATCACCTTGCCGAATGGATGATACCATAAGAAAGCCACAATCTCATTGTATCCTTTTGCCCATGAAGGAGGATGAATATTGGCATAACCAGACTGCCAATCTTGATTTTACCAGTATCAAGATCAGCCGGAACCACTACTACATTACTTCCCACCACATAAGGTGAAAGCTTATTAGCGCTTATTAGAGCTGGGTATTGACTTTCAGCTTCAGACGAAGAACTAGATTTAGAATCATTAGTATGAAGAGAAACAGATGATGATGCCATTTGAAAACAATTTTTTTTAAAAAAAATTTAATTTAATAACAAAACAGTAATCAGACTGAGAGAGAAAAATAATTGATTTGAGAAAATATGAACAAGTGATTTGGGATTTAGGTTAAATCGATATTATATACATGATTCAAAATATCCCGTTTGAAAAAGTTGGAGAGAGAGATTTTGATTGGAGGATCAACAAGTAGTGGAGGTACTTTTTCAGTAACCGGCTGTTACCACTACACGTGTCACACTCCAATAGGATCAACAAGTACACTTAAATAAAATAATGAAAATAATAAAACGCACTGAGATATTTAATAACAAAAATAACCACGAATCTGTGTCAGACACAGCTTACTCTCAAAATTTGGAATAACTCTAAGGGGTCAGATTTGTTATTACTTAGCTCATTACATTTTACAAATTAAGCATACCTAGCTTACTTATGAGATAGTTGAACCTTGATTCATCCAATGGCTTTGTGAACAAATCAGCAAGCTGATTATCTGTTGGAATGAAGTGGAGTTCAACATCTTCTTTCATTACATGATCCCTGATGAAGTGATATCTTATATCAATGTGCTTGGTCCTTGAATGAAGCACAGGATTGTTTGAAATTGCTATGGCACTGGTACTGTCACAAAAGATTGGAGTTTTTGATGCTGTGACACCATAGTCTTGAAGCTGATATTGCATCCAAAGAATTTGAGAGCAACAACTTCCTGCAGCAACATATTCAGGTCTGCAGTGGAGATAGAAACTGAATGCTGCTTCTTGCTGGACCAGCTTACAAGTCTATTGTCAAGCAATTGACAAGCTCCTGAAGTACTTTTTCTGTCAATCTTACAGCCTGCAAAGTCAGAATCTGAATAGCCAATTAGATCAAATCCTGAGTCTTTGGGATACCAAAGACCCAGATTGGGACTACCTTTAAGGTATCGAAAGATTCTTTTCACAGCCTTAAGATGAGATTCCTTAGGACTAGCTTGATATCTTGCACAAAGACATGTAGCAAACATAATATCTGGTATACTAGCAGTCAAGTAAAGTAATGATCCTATCATACCCCTATAAGCTGTGGTGTCAACAGATTTGCCGTTTTTATCTTCATCCAGCTTATCACCAGTTCCCATAGGAGTTTTCATAGGTGAGCAATTACTAAAACCAAACTTGTTTAAGAGATCTTTAACATACTTTCCTTGGTTTATGAAAATTCTATTTTTAGTCTGTTTAACTTGTAAACCCAGAAAATAGTTTAGTTCTCCCATCATGCTCATTTCATACTTTTTAGACATTAATTCAGAAAACTTTTTGCAAAGTCTTTCACTGCTAGACCCAAATATTATATCATCTACATAGATTTGTACAAGCAGGATATCACCATTATACTTTCTCACAAACAAAGTCTTGTCAACATTACCTCTTTTGAAGTTGTTAGCCAATAAGAATTTAGACAAAGTGTCATACCATGCCCTTGGAGCTTGCTTCAACCCATAGAGAGCCTTGTCAAGCTTGAACACATGGTCAGGAAACTTTGTATTTTCAAAACCTGGAGGTTGTTCAACATAGACTTCTTCTTCCAATTTTCCATTAAGAAATGCACTCTTCACATCCATTTGGTAGACTTTGAAACCTTTGTGAGCAGAGAAGGCCAAGAACATTCTGATTGCCTCTAATCTTGCCACTGGTTCAAAAGTCTCATCATAATCAATTCCATCCTCTTGTCTGTAACCAAGAGCTACCAATCTTGCTTTATTTCTGGCCACAACTCCCCTTTCATCCATTTTGTTTCTGTAGACCCACTTAGTTCCAATCACAGTCTTGTGATAAGGTCTTGGAACAAGTTCCCAAACCTTGTTTCTTTCAAACTGTGTTAACTCATCTTGCATTGCATTTACCCAAGAGGGATCTGCCAGAGCTTCATCAACCTCAGTTGGTTCTACCTTGCTTACAAAATTGACAAACATGCAGAAATTGCATGTTGCCTTTCTTCTTGTTTTAACACCAGAGAGAGGATCACCAATGATTTGGTTAATTGGATGACTCTTTGTTCATCTGGTAACTGGGACAATGGACTGATTCAGATTAGATGATTCAGCATGATCAGCTTGAGGAAGAGGCTGATCAGCTTGGACTGGAATGGAGGAATCTGAACCAGTT
Organism: Erigeron breviscapus; assembly: GCA_034093135.1. Taxonomy (NCBI): domain Eukaryota; kingdom Viridiplantae; phylum Streptophyta; class Magnoliopsida; order Asterales; family Asteraceae; genus Erigeron; species Erigeron breviscapus. The sequence goes on from JAXHQA010000431.1 coordinate 3,305, forward strand.
GGAGAGTCATTTAATGGATTCTGAATTTCTTCAGTAGGAGTAGGATCAGCTTGTGCATTTTCATTTTCAAAGATTGGAACACCTTCTTCTTATTCTAAAAGTTGCTCCCCCTAAGTTTGAGCATTATCAGCTTCAACTGGAGGATTAGTTGGAGGCTCATTCTCAGGTACAGCCAGTTCTTCAAAATTGAAATCTTCATCTTCAGGAGGAGAGCAATCTAGCTTAGAACAACCTTCATCAATGCTTACATTAACAGAGTTCTCAATTGTTTTAGTTCTCTTGTTGTAAACTCTGTAGGCCTTCATCATTGTTGCATATCCAAGTAGGATACCTTCATCTGATTTCTCATCAAACTTTCCAAGATGGTCTTTCTGATTTAGAATGTAACAAGGACTTCCAAACATTCTTAGGAAACCAATTTCAGGTTTTCTCCCCCTAAGAAGTTCATATGCAGTCTTCTGGTGTCTTTTCACAATGTGTGTACTGCTTCAGCCCAGAAATGAGACTTGACATTGTTTTGAGCCATCATGGATCTGGCAGCTTCAATAAGAGTTCTGTTTCTTCTTTCTGCAACACCATTTTGTTGAGGAGTTCTGGCAGCTGAGTAGACTTGTGAAATCCCTTTTTCACTGCAAAAAGAATTAAGAGTGATATTCTTAAATTCAGTACCATTATCACTCCTTAATTGTCTAACAGGTTTTTTGTAGAGAATTTCAGCTTGCTTGATGAAATGAATAATGTTGTCAGCAGCTTCACTCTTGTGTTTTAGAAAGAAAACCCAGGTGTATCTTGAATACTCATCAACAATTACCAAGGAGTACCTCATTCTAGTGAATGATGGAGTACTAATTGGTCCAAATAAGTCCATATGAAGCAGATCCAAACAATTATCAATGGTTGAGCATGTTTAGACTTAAAAGTAGCTTTATGTTGCTTGCCTTTCTCACAAGCACCACACAGCTTGTCCTTCTCATAATTTATCACTGGAAGACCAGACACCAACTCTTTCTTACACAGCTTGTTGATGTCTTTGAAATTCATATGAGACAGCCTTTTATGCCACAACCAATTCAGCTCATCTTGAGTCTTTGACATGAAACAGACTTCTCTTGTGACAGTTGGATTTCTCATGTCAAAAGAATACAAAGACTCATCCCTCTTTGCAATAAGAACCACATTGCCTTCTAAATCAAGAACAATACCCTTATCAGACTTGAATCTCACTTCATAACCAGCATCACACAACTGACTCACACTGATCAGATTGTGCTTCAAACCATTAACATATGAGACCCTTCTGAAAGTAAGGGGACCATTTGAAAGTATACCAAAACCTTCAGTCTCTCCTTGAGAGTCATCTCCAAAAGTAACATTAGGACCAGCGCGAATCCTAAAGCTACATAGCAGGGACTTACATCCGGTCATATGCTTGGAACATCCACTGTCCAAGTGCCAGGTATTATCGTCATGACTGCCCTGCAATTATGATAAGAGATTAGTTCTTTTTGGGAACCCATCCAAAGATGGGTTCACCAGAGCTGACCTTCTGGTCTGAATCAGATTGGGTAACAGAACTTAGACTCTTATCACATTTTGAAACCCATTGTTGCTTGGTCTGTCCTTTACCAGATTCAAAGTTCTTCCTAGCAACATTTAGAGTTTCCTTTTGAACAAAACCTTTGCCTATTCCATATTTCTTACATTCAGCTCTCAATTTTCTTTGATCAACAGTTTTTAGATCAGACACATTCTTAAGAAAATTTGCTTCTATTAACACCTTATCAGTTTTGGACTCAACATATTTTAAAATCATTTTGTCAGAGTCAGACTTGGTGTTACTTGAAACAGACTCAGATTTTGTTTGTGACTCATTTCCTAGAGAACCATACTTCTTACTCTTTAAAAGCTTTATTTTCTCTTTATAAACACTATGATCTCTAACCTTTCTTTTATTTTTCTTTAAACTACTCTTGTTTGTTTTAGTCTTTGAATCTGATTCAGATTGGGTAATGGTCAACTTGGACAAGTCAAGACTTTCTTCAGGTTTTAACTCAACAACCTTATCAGCTTCAGACACAGCTTCAGCAATGGCTATGGCCCTATCATAATCACCATTAAAAATAGCTTGGATCTGATGAGGTATTTGGTCATTCACACACTTAGCAACTCTTTTGGAACTAACACACCATGTTTCAGTAATTTGTTTAACCTTTAAAAACTTTTCTTCTGCAGTTTTAGCTTCTTTAACCAAAATGGAGTTTAATTGTTTTTGAGCTTTAACTCCAGATTCTAGTTTTTCAATGGTGTGACTCTTAGAGCTATTATCAAGTTTCAAAACATGTATTTCCCTTTTGAGTTCTTGATTAAAGTGTTTTTGTAGCAGAACCTCATCACCAAGTTTATTCAGTCTAGACAGTTTCTCATTATCAGACAGATTGGAAAAAGAAGTTACCTCAGGTGGAGCAGTCTGACTGGTAGATGCCTGGTGAGCTGACTCAGATTGCTGTTGTATTTTCACCAGATCTTCAGCAAATCTTTGAGTAGCTTCTTTAACCAAAATGGAGTTTAATTGTTTTTGAGCTTTAACTCCAGATTCTAGTTTTTCAATGGTGTGACTCTTAGAGCTATTATCAAGTTTCAAAACATGTATTTCCCTTTTGAGTTCTTGATTAAAGTGTTTTTGTAGCAGAACCTCATCACCAAGTTTATTCAGTCTGACAGTTTCTCATTATCAGACAGATTGGAAAAAGAAGTTACCTCAGGTGGAGCAGTCTGACTGGTAGATGCCTGGTGAGCTGACTCAGATTGCTGTTGTATTTTCACCAGATCTTCAGCAAATCTTTGAGTAGCTTCTTTAGCCATGAAACACTTGGCATCTTTATACAGCTCATCATCAGATGATGTGCCACTTTCAGCCCAGTCTTTGGCTACCAGACTCTTTTCACTTTTGTTCACCTTCTCAGTCAGCTCAGCTACTTGTGCTTTCAAGGCTTTGTACTTAGTCTTGAGCTTTGAGTATTTTTCACCTCTTCCACCTTTGGCTGGCACAGCTTGAGTAGTTTCTTTAGATCTGCAATCTCCAGCCATATGTCCAGTCTTGCCACACTTGTAACAAGTGACCTTGGACATGTCAAATGGCTTCTTGGTCTTGTCAGCTTGTCCACCTCTTCCTTTTCCTTTAAACTTATTAAAGGATCTCCTTCTGATCCTTTCAGCCAACATAGCTACTTCATTAGCTAGTTCATCACCATCAGATTCATCACATTCAGATTCAGCACAAACAGAGTTAGGATTAGACATAACAGGAATATCATCATTAACACAAGGAATGATCTCATTACTAATTGAACTAGGGTGTTCAGTCATAGAAGCAACAAGTGCAGCAGCAGGCTGACTATAAGAATCACCCATAGCATTAACTTTTCAGCCTCTGAACATTCTTGGTTATGAAGCAAACCAAAAAGTTCAGGGAGATCAAGATCATGATAAACAGAACTTAATTTAACAGAAGAAATATAGTTGTTCCATTTAGGTGGTAATGAATCAAGAAATTTACTCTTTAAAACCTTATTTTTCTTAATAATTCCAACAGCAGCTAAATCATTTACCAAAGCATTAAAGCGGGTATGAGTGTCAGTCAAGGATTCATTTCTCAAAGAGAAAAATCTCTCATACCTCCTGGTCAATGTAGTAATTGTAGATTCCATGGAAGTAGAGCAACCCTCAAACATGACAGTCAATGTACCCCACATTTTCTTAGCTGTAGAACACATTTTAATAGAATGGTAAAGATCTTTGGGCACAGCTTGGACAATGAAATTTCTAGCCTTCACATCCAAGTTTTCCAACCTCCTATCCTCATCCCCCCAATTTGCCTTGTCCTTAACAATAGATTTGACTATGGCAGGAATGGTTGGTTGACCTTCCCTGACCACAACTTCTACCACAACAGTTTGTGTAGGAACATAAGGACCATCCGCAAGGTGTCAGGCATATTGTTATCGATGGATTCAAGGAACAAAGACATTCGACCTTTCCACCCACTGAAATCATATTTATCAAACATGGGTGGTCGGGTTGAAAAACCTTATCAATATATGATGACATAATGCTTTACTATAAATGAAAATATGCAAGGATCAAGTCAAGTTAATTCTTAACCGCTGCTCTGATACCAATTGCTACGTCCCACGGTGTATCAATATACCAAAGTATATTGTACACAGAACAGTTGTAGAGGGGGGTGAATACAACTTTCCTTAATCTTTACAAACTTTTAACACAAAACGTTTTAAGATTCAGTTTAAGTATATTAAGCAAGTATGTAAAAAGCAGGAATCATTAAAACAGTAAAGCAGTAAAGAAATAAAAACATTCTTGAACACAAATTGTAGTTTTCAAATATAATCCTTTATTAAGAAATAATCTATACAAAGAATTACAGGGTTGTTGCGGAATAAAGATAGCCTATAGATATCTAAACAACCCTATGAAATGACAAACAACAATCAATAAGTTTCAGCTCAAGAGAATCAACCCAAGCTGATCTCGTACAGACTAAGTTGTGTATAAGAGCAAAGAAACTTGTGTGAAGAATGATTCTCAGGAAATGCCACACATATGCAATCCATGAATGAGGCTTTTATAGGCGAAAGCGCTCCTTCATTTGGTGTCCGTTGCAGCCACGTATTCTTCATTCAGTGGATGATAAAGGAATAATCAATCGTGCATTTCATAGTACTTGTGGTCCCCCGTGTACTGACGCACATTCTTCATCAGCCAATAAGAGTATGGACACGCATATGTAAAACCAACCACCAACCTAGATCCTAGGATTCTTCCTAGTCACGTCATTTGTCTTTATCTTCAATCCAGGTTGTTATCTTCACTTGATTGTCAGACACAGATTGGGCCGTTTGTCAAAGCACCAATCTGCCTAAGTGTTTCCAAGCTGACTGCTAATCCCAAGCTGTCTTCCACTAACAGCTTGGTCTTTATCTTCAATCCAGGTTGTTATCTTCACTTGATTGTCAGACACAGATTGGGCCGTTTGTCAAAGCACCAATCTGCCTAAGTGTTTCCAAGCTGACTGCTAATCCCAAGCTGTCTTCCACTAACAGCTTGGTCTTCTATCTTCAATCCAGGTTGTTATCTTCACTTGATTGTCAGACACAGATTGGGCCGTTTGTCAAAGCACCAATCTGCCTAAGTGTTTCCAAGCTGACTGCTAATCCCAAGCTGTCTTCCACTAACAGCTTGGTCTTCTATCTTCAATCCAGGTTGTTATCTTCACTTGATTGTCAGACACAGATTGGGCCGTTTGTCAAAGCACCAATCTGCCTAAGTGTTTCCAAGCTGACTGCTAATCCCAAGCTGTCTTCCACTAACAGCTTGGTCTTCTATCTTCAATCCTCCTCTTCGACTTGGACTGAATGCTAATACATTGTTGATGCAGCTTGAATAACACTTGCTTCCATAAGATTTTACAATTACAAAGTATGAAGCATGATCTGGGTCAGTTACAGATCGTAAGCTGTGTCAGCTTAGTCTGACCCAGATCATATTACAAGAACCAAAGGATTATTAAGTGTTTATAGGTCAGATTTGTCATCATTAAATTTACAATTAACATTGGGACTCAACAAGTTTGCGTATGTAGTTGATCATGCGGATCATTTTTATTCAGCACGCGATTCTGTAGTGCCAAAAGACTTGGCTGGCAAGATACACGTAGAGTTGAGGATCCTTGAAGAAAAATTACCTGAGACTGAGACCATATATGTCAGGGCTTATAAATCGAGGTTGGATCTTTTAAGAGCGGTAATTATTGGACCAGTTGGTACTCCTTATCATGGTGGTCTCTTCTTCTTTGATGTGTGTTTCCCAAGCGACTACCCTGATAGCCCACCTCTTTTGCATTATCGCTCTGGTGGTATGGGTATCAATCCAAATCTGTCCAAATGTGGTGAGGTTCGTTTGAATCTTCCTACTAAAAGTGGTGGATGGGAGTCGATGTGGGTGCCTGGCACTACGACTATGCTCCAACTTCTGGTCTCCATACAGAATCAGATTTTGAAGGCAGATCCGTTGTTCAACGAACCTGCATATGCAATTATGAAAGGCTCTTCTGACGCAGAACATGCTTCGTTTCTATACAATGAGACTGCTCTTATTAAATCACTGAAAACAATTATGTATACCATGAACAAACCACCCAAGAACTTTGAGGATTTTGTGATTGGTCATTTTCGCAAGCGTGCTGTTGAAATTTTTGATTTTGCATTGGACAAGCACCCCTATACAACCACGTACCTGAAGGATTTGCGTGATGACTGCATCAAACCGCTTCAAGCTGCATGTAATAAGACCAGGCCAAGTCGAGAGAAACTGGTATGTATGAATGGAGAAAAGTCAACGTCTGACCGTCCAACTTGAAAGACAAAAGCTATATCTACTTATTATTATTACAATATATATTACTACCAAGTGTGTGTGGTAATCTTATTATGGTAAGACTTCAAAATACTTGCATCTTGGGTGGATTGGATCATGGATATTTATATGTTTATTTTGATGATCATAGTGTCTTATCTTTTGGTGAAGATTTGAATCATAAAATTTTTGTGCAAGTCAAAAAAAGAAAAGTTTAATATTCGATTCATGCTACTTGTTGATTCTAATAACAAGGTATAATTTAAAAGTTTATTTTTATCTTAACATCTTTGATAACTTTATCGTTTATATAACTAAAAATTTATTTCGGACAAGATATCCATCTGGTGACTGGTATTCATTGACATCCTAGTTTGACTATTACCTAAAAGCATTTTTATAAATGGTTCAACTTTTTCATTAACTGTGCAAATGGCTTTGGTTAGTGTTATAGAGAGCATTCAGAATAGAAAGAGTGGGAAAGAGATATTTTATCAAATTCAAGCTTAACATTCCATTATGACATGAGTACACCTTATATATAGATACCCTGAACTGACTTCGATCACTAACCGACTTACTGTAACTATCTTTCAATCTTGACACTCTCACCCCTTGCACTATTACAACATATTAAAACTGATACTACTTATAATTAATGTAACAATACTCCCCCCTTAAGCAATAATTGCGCTCAAAAATTGAAACCTGCAAAGGAACACTTCCAACATAACTATCAGCCATAAGCATTCCAAATAATGGGGCATAAGTTCTTGAGCTTGTAACAGTGGCTCACTAACAAAAACGGCACCTTCAGTAATCTTTGTCTTGGTTTTGACCCGTTCCCTAACAATGATAGTGTGCTTGAACAGCCCACTAATGTTCCTCCCAATACCAATCTTTAATAACCATTCAATGATTACTTGAACTCCTCTTTGCCAAGAGAAAGATATAACAGAAATCTCCATTCGGTCACAGGTACATGCAACAGTAGCTTCCTTGCTGCCCGTTTGGATGTCACTGCTCAGCTCGATGGAACGATCTTCCCCACCCGCCGTTCAAAAAAAAAAAAATGTGTTTCAAAGTGTATAGCTTTTTGATAGCTCTATGCCACGCTGCTCCCGAAATTGCAAGCTATATTATAGACGAAATTCATAATAATATCGAGAAATAGCATATAATCATGCAAAAACGACAACAATTTATTCAGAACTAGTATTCCATATTATATAGCGATGAAATTCATAATAATATCGAGAAATACCTAACAATCCTACTGCCAACCGCAGTATGACAATCATTTTTACTTGTTGGATTTGTTTTGAAGATAACAAATGTTTTCAAGAAGAGAAGACAGAGTTAAGTTTAGGATTAAGGGGCTTTGCTTGGACAATGTAGCATTCATATGGAGGGCTATATATACTACTTATGAGAAGGGAACTTTATTTTGATACCAATTTTGTGTTTTCAATTTTTAGAGCTTGTTATTCTTTGGGAAAAGGTGATAAACTGTCATTGTCAATAGGAAGCACCTAATGCACACATTGTAAGATAGTACTTAATGTGGTTGATTACGGGAATTTATGTTACTACTGCTGATCATCTGATAATGTTTTACTAGAAACTTCTTAAACTCGACTTAACTCATAACACGCAAACCATGAATTTAGTAAAGCAGGTCAGAAACATAGTGTTTGAAGTCGTAATTTAGTGAAGCAAGTCAGCAAAAACTGCAACTAAAGACTGTGATACTGCATACAAATGTAAGGGTATATTTCATCAACAGAAAAGTCAGAATTACAAATGTTGTATATTGAAGGAAATATGTATAACATGGATATTAATTTTATGTTATCATTGAAATTACCATCGCAATTAACTCATCATTATAACCAAAAATCATCATCATCATCATCATCAATCTCAGGTGGCGCTACAAGTTTAGCATGCTCTGAAGATTTCATATGTTTAACTCGAGCCTTTGAACTTCTGAATCCTTTGCCACAAGGCCAACAAACGGAGAGCAACGGTGACGGTGTTGCCAAGAAATCCGCTTCTTTCACCGGAGGATCCCCTGCCTTCTTGCGTCGCCGGTTGTATTCGTGCCACCCAGACGACTCGTAATGTTTACTGAGCCCTCTCTTTGTAAAATCCTATGTTACATGTCTTGCATCTTCGTTCTCCAGTGATACATAATCTTATCTTCCTCTTACATGATCTTAATAAAAAAATTATCTTCTTCTGGTGCTGCTGCTGCTGCCATACACCACCCATTATTTCTTTTTATTAATTCGATTCAATCGGAGATATATTGATTTCAAGAAACAGGATCGAGGTTATAGACTTTATAGTAATATATATATATATATAGGGAGAGAAGGTTCTTAAGGAGAGAAGGAGGAAGTTTTTTTTATTTTTTTTAGCTTGTTTTTTTGATTTTTTTAATTCTTTTTTTAATTAACTCAATCCATAAAAAAATTTTAAAAAAAATTTCTAACCCGAGTTAGTGAGTTATACATGTAAGGGTACGGTACGGGCTTCGCCCTTAAGGATATTAATAAGGGGTAGCTGGTGGGAGTGATAGGTCATAGAGGGTGATAGGTCATAGGGGTGATCGGTGATGGGGTGATCTACCTAACGGGCTTCGCCCTTAGCTATCATGGCTCCGCCATAGACTGAGAGGCTTCGCCTATAGCTTACGGGCTACGCCCTTTAAAAAAAAATATTTTTAAAATTTTTTATATGGAATTAGTTAATTAAAGAGAGAATGAAAAAGTGAAAAAAAGAAAAAAAGTTCAAAAAAACAAGCTAAAAAAATTAAAAACGAACCTTCTCTTCCTTCTCTCCTTAAGGTACCTTCTCATTTGATCTCTATCATATATATATATATATATATATATATAATTCTTGAATGAACGATTATATTGAGAGAGAAATTGAATTGAACGATTGTATTCTTGAATGAATGAATCAACGAACTAATTATACATATATACATACAAACCCTATAAATTTTATGGTATGATTTCAGTTAAACGCGTATATTGAATTGTTACATCATAAACCCTAAACAACGCGGAGGAGAGGGGGAAGGACAGAAGAACTTCCGGCGTGTTATTAAACACGCTGCCTGAGATAATATAGCAAATGACTTTTATACGCTTACAATTATTTTACTTCCTTTTCTGTATGTCCAGGTCAAATAAAACAAGTTTTCTTTATAAAAAAAAGGGCTTTTCGGTTCTAAAGGTACCGAACTTGTACTTTTTTACTTTAGGAGGAACCATTCTTTATTTTCATATATTGTGGGTTATGTTTTGTAAAACACCGTCTATGTTAAGGCATCCTAAAACCGGGTAGTGGTTTTTGTCAGTAAAGTGGTTTTATAATTATTTTATGTTGAATTAATTTATACAAAAGTATCCTCCGTTTTTTATCCTCTATAAATACAACCTTATATAATCTTATATATCCATCACAATATCTCAAAACCCTAAATCCCCAAATCGGTAATCACGATCCAGCCAAAACATGTCGGGCATGTCTTCGTCTTCTTCAATCGGAAGTAAAGAGCATTCCTGCTATGGCCGCTATTGCGAGTGTGGGTACAAATTAACCCCACGTACATCGTGGACAGCCAAGAACCCAGGTCGAAGGTTCATCTCTTGTCCACAAAAGGATTCAAGAAACAAGTGTGGGGTATATAAGTTCTTGGATCCTGAACTGCCGAGTGATTACTACAAAGAGTTGATGTTTCAGTTGCATCAAAACATGGGCAGAAAACCAGTCAGTGACATGGATCGAAGGAATGAGGAAGATGGAGAACCAAGTTTGGAGATCTTGAAGCTTAAGGAAGAATTGAAGATGAAAAACTCAAACATGAAAATTTATGAGAAATTGTTGTTTGTTTTGCTACTAGTTATTATGTTTTTATGTGTTTGCATCGGTTTATATGTTTTGTAAAAGAAAATGAAATCAATTGGAATGCTATTTGGTTACATGGTTTATAAAGTTTCACATTATTAAGGAAAATTAAGTATATGTGTATATGTTAGCTACAAAATTTATCTAATATATATGGAAAATAATGAAAAGTGCAGGCAACCAAATTCATGATGAAGAGAGTTTAAGGTCATAAGGATGATATATAACGATCATACATTACAAAATTTAGGCAGGCAGCCTCATCCTATTGGATTTGTTTGGCATTAAGCCTGCCTATGATCATACATTACCAAAGTTTTAGTACAATCCTACAACATACCTACTAGTTAATATACATAAGTTCATACAATCCACCTGCTACATAATGAAAAGTTTGTTAAAAGTGTTCATACATGACACAACACATTGTCATCAAAATAACTTGGACATGTATTAACCACCCAACTTTGATCACTCAATGGACACTGCAGAGTCATAAGTGCTTCCAGGACCATCAATCTTCTTTGCCAGCTTCCTGGATAATATTCTTTGGCTTGGTGCCCTCTTCTTGATTGGTGATGGTTGTGTTTTGGTTTGCTTGGTTGCACCTCCTGTTGTCCTGATAATACAACCAGTACCACTAGCACTTGCATTTGACCTTCCTTCACTTGCAGGCTTTAGTTGAGGTGCACTCATTCTGACTAAGGATCTTGTTTCATGTCCAGAATCTGTTGGGCCTTCAACACCTCCAAGTACATCCCTCTGCATCATTTTCTTTACTGCTGCAACAGCCCTATTCTTTCCCTCATCACTTGCCTTTTTCCTCAATGATGCCAAACCTTGTTGTTTCTTAGCAAGTTCTTCACTAGCACTAGGTATGGGCACATCTTTAGGCCATATTGGCACAGGGATACCATCTGCTCCACCTATAAAGGATTCATTAGTGATAGGATCTATACATAGCCCTGCACCCCACCAAGTTGGTAACCTATATGGACCTAAAATTACATACACAAGTACTTTCAGTTACTAATTAAATGACAACGTACACATTGCTATTACATGAACATGGATAATTAAGCATACCTCTTGTTTTCAAGTTCTGAAAGCCAACACTAGTGACACCTAGAGCAGCACTGGCCCTTGTTAGAACACTGTGTGAGTTCATAACCACATTGTCTTTATATTTCCTAGATGGTCCAGCACTTGTGCCTTTCATTGGGCTTGTATCTTGTAACACTTTGCTTTTGGTCCATCTTGGTTTTGGCACAACTGGTGGAGAAATGCCATTTCCAGTTTGGCTTTCCTGGGTTTGAACTGGAGTGGAGTATTGATCATCATGTTCTTCTACTGGAAGAGATCTCACTACTGGGCTTGGGTTTTCTTGAACTATGTTACCACCTGTTACATTGACAGTTGCTTCATACACATGCTCACCTCCAACTGTTGCCCTTGCATTCCCTCTAGAATTAGCACCAATTTCCACACTTGCTTGTGCCACATGCTGACCATTTAGTGAAACACTTGCTTGTCCTCTGGATGCCTGAGTATGCCTTGACCCACTAGGTTGGCCTTCAGGCTTACCCTGGTTTGGTACCCTCTTTGGTCTCCCTCCTTTGTTTGGCATCTTAGCAGGCCTTTCCAACTCCTCATTCACACATTTAACCCTGTTGTGTCCTTTCTGACCACACTTTCCACATGTCATGACCATTCCTTCTTTGCTAATCCTGTTAATGTTACCCCCACCTGCTTTTGACCTCTGACTACCCAATTCATGGCCTGCTCTTCTTCTTTTTTTCTTGGGTCTGCCAGGCATCTTCTTAGCTGGTGGTGGCAAGGGTTTTTCCATGGTGTTAAGTGCCCATGTGCTCATCCCTCCCACTGGCATGATATGATAGTTATAAATTTCAAAGTACTTGTGTTTTCTAAACCAACCTGGCACATAGTCTTCTGGGCATCTACCAATCTTTAAGATGACAGCACAACCATGAGGACATGGGATCCCTGACAATTCCCACATTCTACAACTACATGTCCTGTCTTTTAAGTTAACTTTAAATGACTCATATAATTGTCTAACTTCCCAATGTTCACCCCCAGCATGAAAAGGTTTCCAAAACCTGCCATTGTATCTCAAATTAATACAAAATCAAATTATGGTTGTAAATGAATAATCAATTTATAAATGCAAAACTAACCTTTGCTGATCTTTCACCCATTCCAATCTGTTTTGTATAGATGGACAGATGTCACCCTTCCACTTTAAGCATAATGTTCTCATAACAGATTGCCTCTCCATTATTATAGCTCTGATAGCTTCAAACATGGTAATGATAGGTTTGTTCCTCACACTCAGTATGACAGAATTGAAACACTCAGAGAAACCATTTTCAACACTTTCACACCCTCTATTTAGTTTGAAATAAGCCCTAGACCAGGTCCTTGGATTCTTATCCATTAGATATTGATGTGCTCTGGGGTCCACATCCCTAATATCTTTCATGACCTTCAAAAAAAGGGCAGGGTAACTAGCTTTTGAAGCAGCCCAAAACATAGACCTAAAATGGACACCACTAAACCTCCTTCTAAACCCTTCATATATGTGTCTGGCACACTGCCTATGCTCAGCATAAGGCAGCATGTCTTTGACAGCTTCAATCAATCCCTGTAACATTATAACAATAACAACCAATATATAACAATCTAATGCGGATAAAGTAACAATAATTATGAAATAGCATAATGAGTTATGATTGTAAAGTATTAAGGGTTATGGAAGAATACCTTGTGTTGATCAGAGATGATAGTTACTCCCACTCCACACTCAATATCAAGATCTCCTGAAAGTGCTTCCAAAAACCAAGTCCAATTGTCTTTGTTCTCAACATTAACCAAGGCCCATGCAATTGGGTATATATGGTTGTTGCCATCCCTCCCTATTGCTGTCAGTAACTCACCAGTAGCTGGGCTCTTCATGAAACAACCATCAAGGGCTATTACCTTTCTGCAACCTGCCTTCCAACCTTCTTTCAACCCCTTAAGACATATGTACATCCTTTCAAAATATAACTTGCCATCTGGACCTCTATTACAATTAAGAGTAACAGTTGAACCTGGGTTGGATGCAATCAACTCTTGCTGGTATGGCCTGAGCATGCCATAATGGTCTTCAATTGACTTTTGGAACTCAATTAAAGCATATGTCTTAGCTGCTCTACACTGATTGTGGGTGACCATGCACTTGTACTTCTTCATCACCATATCTGCAATCTGTACTAGCTTAATGTCTGGAAATGCTCTAATTTTATTACCAAATTGTTTCCCTATCCATTTGTAACTGACCAGTGAACCAAATCTGAAGTTCCTGGTGCAGTTATGGTCATCCCACAATGAGACAACTTGAAAAGAATTCTCTTCATTCATTTTCTTCCCATAACACCTCCATGGACATTTACTTTCCTCACCTTTCACTGTGGCTGGATACATGTTCTGCTTTCTTTGCTTACCTATAACTGGATCTTTTACAATAGGTGGTCTTTGACCACATCTTGCAATTACCTTCTTTTGAGTACTTTTTTCATACCATAATGAGAATCCATTGGCTAAACCATAGTATGTTAAACACTCTTTAAAGGCATAATGATTTGGATACCTCTCACCAACTTGAGGTTTCTTGAGTCTCCATGGTGTATCCCTATTATGAATTGGCCACTTCTCTAGATTTTCAGCCATCTGAAATGGATCCTGTTGGTCCTCATCCTCATTCCCCTTTAGTTTCTGCAATAAAGATGTAATGAATTCATCATGCTCAACAACCATGTCAGCTTCAGGGTTTATGTTGCCTAACTGACCAACAAGTGTAGGTTGTTTAGCAGTTTTAGGCAGTTTCTTGGCCTCAATCTTCCTTAGTCTCATCTCCCTTAACTCATCTTCACCCTCTGATAAATAATCTACAGAAGCTGTGTCACTTTCACTGTCACTGGAGCATTCAGCCTCAAATACATAGTCACTGTCTGACTCAGAATCCTCAACCACCTCTTCTTCTATGGTCTTCCCCTTTCCCTTATCATTTTCATAAAACAACCTTCTAGCAAGTTTCATAGCAGGAGCCTCTTCTACAACTGGCTCATCTTCATCTAAATCTTCTGCATCGCCTGCCCTAGTTTCTACCTTATCACTATCATTATCCACATCTACTGGATCCTCTATGGCTTCATCTTGTAAACCAGCTGGGGGACGACTAGGGGGAGTCTTACTAGAGGAACCAATGGCATTGCCATCTTCTATTTCACCAGGGTTTACTTTCTTGGATTTCATACACAAATAATCTTCTAATGCCTCCTCATGGGTTTGCAAATGGTTCAAATACATATGAATCTTACCATAGCAATAAGAAATATCATACATACGTGCTAAATCAAATGTATCTTGTATCTTAAGTAACCCAGTTTGCAAATCAGTACCAGGAATCACATAGTATATACCACTAACCATGGATAAGGTGTTTTTTTCAAGCATATCAAGTAATTCATCATACGAATCATATTTTTTCATTTGTAACTCTAATACCTGACCATCCACATACCTAGTAGGTCCATAGTAGAAAACACCATCAAAGTGAACATCAACCTCAAACGTACCCACATTCATCTGTAACAACAAATTACAAAAAAAAAAAAAATTAAAATAATATTACTCACGTTGTTCAAGACATGCTTCCCATGCAACTTACCTACTGAATAACCCCCAAAAAAAATAAAAAAAATAAATTTTGAAACCCTAATTTTTCGTAACAGTTGTCAGAACACAAATATATACTAACGATTATCTTTATATTTATAAATCTTGTGTATATACAAACGTTTTTATCAAATTTAACATATGTTACTACCAACCCAAAACCCAAACTACTTAATTAACTTCTGAAAAGAGATGAATAGAATCAAACCTTGATTTAATCACCAACAACTAAAATCGGATGAAGCAGCAGTACCTTAAGCAGATGATGATCACCATGTAACTTAAGTTTAGGGTTTTTGAATAAACCGATGCTTATTGTGTTTGTGTAAAGTGAGGGGGACCAGAGAGAGAGCTATAGAAATATATGTATAAGTATATGGAAATGTGATTGTGATTGTGTATATATATATAATTATTTTTTTACAAGCTACAGTAATACGCACTACCTGGATGACGGCTCAAACATCCCGCCCATTTACGAGTCAACATATAAAGTGAAAGTCAACACACACAAAACAGGCCACGTGATTTAAAAAATACCAGATGGTGGTTTTGCCCCCCAGAATATGTGATGTTTTACAAAACATAACCCACAATATACGAAAATAAAGAATGGTTCCTCCTAAAGTAAAAAAGTACAAGTTCAGTACCTTTACAACCGAAAAGCCCAAAAAAAAAGAACGGCAGAAGTTCAAATAGAAGTATAGAACAAATGTTTAATTAAACAAATAAACCAATTATTTTTTTAGTAATTATTATTATTATGATTATGAAGTTTAGGGGGTGTTTGGCCTAGCTTATATTTTATGCTTGTGCTTATTAGCTTATTGCTAATCATTCATAAGCTAATAAGCTATTGTCTAGTGTTTGGCCTAGCTTATATTTGGGTAGTGATCACTTATAACCGTTTACAAACAAACATGTTTCACATTATAGTACTGTACAACACCTTAATGCATGTTTGGTGGTGAACGGTCAAACGTTGGTGGTGTACAGATCACCGTCCATGTTTTATAAGCTGAGAAGCTCTTTTCGAGTGTTTGTATTAGCCCTTTTTTATTTAGCTTACAAGAGATAGTGCCGGCGCGTTGCGGCGGTGAGATGGTGGGGTGATAGGTCATAGGAGGTGATAAGTCATAGAGTGCGATAGCCAAATGCTTTAGTCGTACGGGCTCCGCCATCGGATTTAAAAATTCGTCGAAAGTATATCGAATGACATCTCTAATGAAAGAGCATGAAAATTTAAGAACACCCATACAATTTTTATAATTTATCGATATACGGTTTTTGAGATAAAAGATTTTGAATGAATTAGAGGAATAAAATGATTATGGAGGAGAGAAAAAAATGAGTGGCTGAGATTTGAGGAGAGGGAAAAAAATGAGTGGTTGAGATTCAAGGTTATTATAGGTATATTAGGTAGAGATGTTTAAATTAGTGAATAAGGAATAGGGGTATTTTGGGTAGTTCAAATCATCTTTTCTTAAAAAAAAGGCAAAATGCTTTATAAGATAGTATTAGATGTTAGTACAATGACTATAAAGGACATGATTCTATATTATTACATAACTAATTATAGAGAAAATTACATTTTTGGTCCCTCAAATTGTCAGCATTTTCAGTTATTGCCCTTAAGTGAATTAATTACAGAAAAAACCCTAAAGTTGATCAATTTTTTCACTTTTTACTCCGCAACTAACAACCGTCTATTAGGTCCGTTAAGTGAGGGGCAGATTCGTCATTTCACCACGATCCCTTCTTCTTCTTCTTCCACACTCAAACACTATGCCTGAAAAGTTAAGCAATACGCCGGAAAAGTTAAATTCGCAATATCTTTTTCTTTTCTTCGATTCAGAACACGAAACCGGTACGAAAAAGGTCAGAATAGAAGTCCGAACAAACCCTAACCAACAGATTTTTGATTTAACGATCGCCGAAAAATTCAGAAACTCTCTGGAAAGCTAAAAATGGCGATTACTCGCACATTTTTTCGAATCTGGATCCAAAACAAGTTGCAATCAACTCTGCATTCAATCGAACGGAAACCCTAGCCAAAAGAAATCTGAATTACAATTCGCCGGAAAAACTTGACTTCGCTGGAAAAGTGTAACCGTCAACAAATTGAGCCGATCGAAAAATTGAAACCATCATCATGATTGAAATTCGACCATGTTTAAAACTTGATGAATTTCAAATTGATTTGACGAAAAACGAAGACGAGATATATGAAAGAGGTTACGAAAAACTTGATAAATCTGGGTTTGTGTTTGAGTGTGGAAGAAGATTGAAGAAGAAGAAGGGATCATGGTGAAATAACAAATCTGCCCTCACTTAACGGAGTTAATAGACGGCTGTTAGTCACAGAGTGAAAAGTGAAAAAATTGACCAACTTCAGGGTTTTTTCTGTAATTAATTCACTTAAGGGCAATAACTGGAAATCTTGCCAACTTAAGGGACGAAAAATGTAATTTTCACCTAATTATATCTTACATGTATCCATTTTAATTTTGGGTTTTAACAATATTTTTGGATAAACATTTATAAATTTTTACGCCTATCACGTTTTCTTATAAACCAACCAAATCATAACAAAAGTTACTGTACAATAAGTCTAAAAAACGCATGCTCATACCAACGTTTTCTTTTGCTGCTATGGTACTCGCAAGGCATACTCAACACACAAGTCAATATCAATTTCTTAAATCATCTAATCATTATTTTATTTATTGTTATATCACATTTTTACAAGTAACTGAAAGAGTAGTAGCAGTTAGAAGCAAAAACACACTCAATTATCTGATCCTTTATTGAGATCAACACTAGCCCATTTATAGAGCCTAACAGAACACGTTCAAATGAAAACAACAGAAATACCTATTCTTAAGGAATACATGGTCATCCCATAATATTCTGTAACAAACTAGACTAACTCAACGTAAATTTAAACAAAGAAAACGTGCAGCAAAACAACTAAGTAACAGCCAAAACCATGTGCAGTCCATGTGCAGAAATATGGCGGCAATTTTATTCTTCAACTAAATAACGACTCTTTCAAATCCTTCCCTTAAACAAAAATATAAGCATATTTTAGTTTAATTCTTCAACTAAATAACGACTCTTTCAAATCCTTCCCTTAAACTAAAGTATAAGCATATTTTAGTTTAATTCTTCAAGCTTACGAACACCCAGCAGCATCCTCATCTTCTCAAACGTTTCCAACTTCACAGGCTTTGTCATCACATCGCAACTTGCTCCAAAGTAGGACAAAATGAGAGCTGAATTTTCCCATCGTTCACCAAATTCCTTAAGTAATGATAACGAACATCAATGTGTTCCGTTCTCCTATGCTGAACTGGATTCTTTGATAGCTTAATTGCGGAACTGTTGTCACATGCAATCTTGACTGAGCCCACATCTTCACCTCGAATTTCTTTCAGCAGTCCTTTAAGCCAAATACTGTGACAAGCACAAGCTGTTTCAGCTACGTATTCAGCTTCGGTAGATGATAAAGTGACTATCTCTTGCTTCCTTGAGCTCCAACATATTGCAGCTTCACTTAACAAACAAACATACCCCGATGTACACTTTCTATCTTCAGTGTCACGAGCATAATCACTATCCGTGTATACCTTTAATTCAAACCCACTTTCTTTCTTGTAAAATAAACCAAAACTGTAAGTTTCTTTTACATACCTTAGTATCCTTTTAGCCAAAGCATAGTGCTCTTCTCTAGGATCAGACATGAACCTTGAAATGAAACTTACAGCATACATAAGATCAGGTCTTGTAACCGTCAGGTACATAAGACTCCCAACTAGGCTCTTATATTCGGTTTCATCTACCTTAGCTCCAACTCCGGCCTTAGTGACAATAGTTCCAGGTACTATAGGATTTCTGGCCCCATTGCTTTCCCACAGCCCAAATCGATTCAATATTTCTCTAGCATACTTCCTTTGACACAAACTAATTCCAGCCTTCCCTTGATTCACTTCCACTCCAAGAAAATATTTCATCATTCCCAAATCGGTCATCTCAAACTCCTTCATCATGGACACCCTAAATGTTTCACATAACTCTTTGTTGTCACCAGTGTAAATTAAGTCATCTACATATAAGCTGACTATTACACTTCCATCTTTAATGGTTTTTATGAAGAGAGTATGATCATACTCACTTTTGCAGAAACCCTCCTTCAAAAAATACCCTTCAATACGATTAAACCAGGCTCGTGGTGCCTGTTTAAACCATATAAAGCTCTCTTTAATCTGCAAACCTTCCTTTCTTCTCCTTTCTTGACAAAGCCGAGAGGTTGATTTATAAAAACTGTTTCTTGCAACTCTCCATTTAAGAAAGCACATTTAACATCAAGCTGGTTTATCTTCCACCCTTTCTCTGCAGCAACTGCTACTAAACTTCTCACTGTATCCCATCGAGCCACAGGGGCAAAGACTTCATTGTAGTCTATGCCCTTCTTTTGTGAACACCCTTTAACCACCATGCGTGCCTTGAACTTATCAACTTCACCTTTTTCATTCAGTTTAGTTTTATACAGCCATTTAACTCCAATGGGTTTAGCTCCTTTTGGCAGATCCACCAATTCCCACGTTTCATTCTTTAATATGGACTCTATCTCACTTTGCATTGCTTTGACCCACTTTGGATCCTTGGCTGCCTCTTCATAGCTTATTGGGTCTTCCAATGAGACAAAATGCACCTCATCATCTGAAAGTCCTTCCCCACTTTCATAATCTGTCATCCAACTAGGTGTAGCTTTATTCCTTTTACTTGTACCATCCCTAGTATTTAAAATAGAACTTGTACCTTGTTGAAGTGTAGTGTCACCATCAGTAGTAGCCACTTTACTAGGCCCACTTTCGTGAGTTGTCCTTGTGGGAGTGACCATACTTTGGTTATTACCCACTTCACCCACTTGACCAATCACATTTGTTTGTAACCTGTCAGAACTTTCATTTTGATCTTCCATACTTTCTTCATCTAAAATTAAGAGTTTATTATTACCTAAACTCCTTTTCTCCCATACCCACGTTTCTTCTTCAGCAAAAATCACATCTTTGCTAATAAACTCCTTTTCTCCCATACCCACGTTTCTTCTTCAGCAAAAATCACATCTTTGCTAATAAACTCCTTTTCCAAAATAGGATCATACATCCTATATGCTTTAGACTTTGTGCTTATTCCCAAAAATACACACTTGTGGCTCCTGTCTTCTAGCTTTGTTCTTAATTGAGAGGGAACATGTACGTATCCAATACACCCAAATATCTTAATGTAATCAACATTTGGGGTGTGACCAGACCATAAGGTTTCAGGGACTTTGTCTTCTAAGGAAGTGGTGGCACATCTATTTAGAACATGACATGCCCACTTTGCAGCCTTAGACCATAACCATTTAGGTAATCCTTTCTCTTACAGCATGCATCTAACCATATTCATCAATGTTCTATTGCGACGTTCTGCAACTCCATTCTGTTGGGGTGTGTAGGCAGTAGTTAACTGTCTCTTTATCCCAACAGTATCGTAATAATCATTGAATTCTTTAGAAGTAAACTCTCCCCCACGATCACTTCTTAGACTTTTTATAGTTAGGTTTGTTTCATTTTCAACTTTAACTTTAAACTTCTTAAAAGTTTCAAAACATTCACTTTTCCTAGAGAGAAAATATACCCACCCTTGTCTAGAGTAATCATCAATTAACACCATTACATACCTTCGTCCTTTTGGTGATTCTGGTTCGATCGGACCACATAGATCAGTGTGCAGCAGCTCCAGTCTATTTGATGCTCTCCAACTACTCTTCTTTGGAATGTTTTCTCTCTGTTGCTTTCCGAGATTGCATACTTCACATGTTTTGGATGATACAGCTATTTTTGGCAATCCTTTAACCATTTGTTTGTACTGCATGGTTCTTAAGGATTTGTTGTTCACATGCCCGAATCTTCTATGCCAAATCTGCTCATTGCCTTCGTCTTCTATCTTCAAGCACTTCTCAGGGGTAGACTTCATCTTTGCTTGAACAAGAAACATTCTATTCTTCGTCATGGTGGAAAAAGTGATCAACCCACGTTGAGGGTGAAATATCTTGCAAGTTCCTCTTTTGATAACCACAGTTAAGTCTTTCTCTTGAAGTTGACCCAAACTTAACAAGTTTGAAGTCAGATCTGGTACAAAGTATACCTTGCTAATGATCTGACTGATTCCATTTACTTCCATTTTCACATCACCAATTCCTTTGACATTCAATCTAATGTCATTTCCCAACTTAACAGAATGTTTGAAACCTTCATTTAAGCTCACAAACCATTCTTTTGTTCCCGTCATGTGATTCGAGCATCCCGAATCAAGGAACCATATACCCTCTTTGCTTTCTTTCTTCACTTCCACATGGGTCATAAACAGAAGGTCTTCTCCTTCATCGAACTCGGCATAGTTCACTGTCTTTTCTTCATTTGTGCATTCATATGCGAAATGACCCAGTTGATGACACCTGTAGCATTCTACTGTGGATTTGTTGAAGTTTGATCTACCACGTCCTCGTCCCCTCCCTCTCGTGTATGAGCTTCTTCCTCGTCCCCTTCCACGTCCACCTGACGTGTCAGTCTCTGCTCTTAATGCTTGATCGTCTCCTGTCTTCTTAAACTTTTGCTCATGTACCAAGAGGGAGCTTTGTAGCTCATCGACAGACATCGAGTCTGTATCTTGAGATTCTTCAATGGAGCATACAACGTAATTGTACTTCTCTGTCAAAGATCTGAGAATCTTTTCTACAACCTTTACATCGGTCATGTCTTCTCCAAAGTTTCTCATTTCGTTAGCCAATGTCATGACTCTCCCAAAGTACTCCGTTACTCCTTCATGATTCTTCATCTCTAAGGTTTCAAAATCTCTTCGTAACCTTTGCAGCTGCGCCTTCTTCACCCTTGCATTTCCTTGATACTTGTTCTTCATAGCCTCCCAGATTTGCTTCGATGTTTCTTTGTGGGTCATGGTCTTAACTATCTGATTGTCAATGGATTGAAACAAGTAGTTTTGAGCCTTCAGATCCTTAAGACGCATGATATCGAGAGCAGCCTGTTGTGCAGTCGAGATCGCTGCTCCTTCCTTTGGTTCTTCATATCCTGGATCAATCACGACCCAATACTCTTTGGATCGTAACAAGGTCTTCATCGGCAAGTTCCAGTGTTCGTAATCACCATCGAACTTTGGGACACTGGGGGTTGGAAAGTAGCGTTTTCAGCAGCCATTGATCACTGGCAGATACCTCACAAGTTTTGCTCTGATACCACTTGAAAGAGTAGTAGCAGTTAGAAGCAAAAACACACTCAATTATCTGATCCTTTATTGAGATCAACACTAGCCCATTTATAGAGCCTAACAGAACACGTTCAAATGAAAACAACAGAAATACCTATTCTTAAGGAATACATGGTCATCCCATAATATTCTGTAACAAACTAGACTAACTCAACGTAAATTTAAACAAAGAAAACGTGCAGCAAAACAACTAAGTAACAGCCAAAACCATGTGCAGTCCATGTGCAGAAATATGGCGGCAATTTTATTCTTCAACTAAATAACGACTCTTTCAGTAACCAATGCAATAGTTCACTGAGTTACGGCATTCATTGTAATACTATAATAATCAGACTATGACTCATAAGCATTTGGTGGGGGGAAAAATCAGTGCAATACATATTAAAACCCATTGTATACACACAAATCATAAGAAAAAAATACAAAGAGTAATGATGAAGATAAGGTAGAAAATGATTTTGTAAGAAAAAAGAAAACGTATATGAGTGTTTTAAAACCTTTACAAGAAAAAAGTTTTTGACTTTTGTTATAAAACCATTGTTGAGATGGCTTCTATAAAGTGGCTTATATAAGCCAAAAAGCATAAGCCAAAAAGCCTAAACAAACACTAAATTAGCTTATGTTCTTCAAAATAAGCCAAATAAGCTACAAGCCATTCAAAATAAGCTAGGCCAAACACCCCCTTAGTATTCGATTCATGCTACTTGTTGATTCTAATAACATGTAATTTAAAATTTTATTTTTATCTTAACATCTTTGATAACTTTATCGTTTATATAACTAAAAATTTATTTCGGGCGGGATATCCATGTGGTGACTGTTGTTCTATCGTCCTAGTTTGACTATTACCTAAAGTCTTATAAATGATGTAACTTTTTCATCAACTGTGGAAATGGCTTTGGTTAGCCACAAATGTAAGCTTGTGTTACATCACAACCTAAAGTCACTTTCGGTAACTGTCTGAAAGTTGATGATTCGATGGAATATGTAACACATGAACTTGAGCCGGACAAGGCAAGTAGGTAACATAGTCCTGAACAAAGTGTAAATCTACCTAAACATATTTAATAAGTTGGTGTTGTACAGCGTTAGATGCTAAATAAGCTTCGTTCAAATCCTCACAAACGACAAAAGAACATGCGAGTGCTCAATGGACTCAAGGGGGAGATTACTTCAGCCACAGCATTGGCGAGAGCTCTACATTCTGATTCTTGACTAGACCGAGACATAACATGTTGACGCTTTGGTAACTATCAGACATGGATGTCTTCGAATAATACATAATATGCAAATGTAGAACATCTATGGACATCTCGACTAGTCAACATGATTAGTGCTACAAGAACACTGAGAATATCGAGGTCACTCGACTGGCAAAACGTGTGACCATATCAAACCAAAATGGTCAAAATGACACAAATTCCCCTGCGGTATATTTGTTAAAGTGATCAAAATATGATTACATTGTGAGCGGTGACAAATGTAGGTAGGGCAAGGGATTGGTGACTTCTCACAAGCCAGTCCTTGGTACATGATTCAACAGTTAATTTGCTACAAAATACTCTGAACTTTAGCTAATTGAAAGACAATAGTTAGACTATCATACTTGACATTATAATATTATTTTGGTAATATAATGGCATTGATTATGAAGCTGGATGGTATAAATGAAACATTTGTCAAATAGTTAAAACTGTTTTCTTATTCACTTATATAGTAAGACAAAAAAGCCTTACAGTTTTGCATAGAAAATGCAATCTCTACCGTAAAAACCTTTAAGAGTTTCACATAGAAAAAAAGAGCATCCCTAATAGCTGCAATTGATGATGTTTACTTGATTGAATTCATGCTAAAATCCCACAATCTCTTAGCCAAACCCATGTCTTTACCCAGCATTGTCGTTTTTGCCAAGTTGCTATCCGAAAAGTATTCACCACTTACCCCTTTCACTTGTGGATGCAGTGCTACATAGCATGTTGTTGCTGCCCCCTAATACCACAAAAATATATTCAAAAGTCAACAAATTTGCAAAAGCACAGTAGTAAAATTGACCAAATAAATGGTCAAACTAAAAAATGTTGAAACCCATAATGTACAAAGTTATAAACAACCACTTTGCATGCATAAGTTTGCTAAATTACTAACCTGCTCAACATTTTTCATTACACAGCTGCTCAGCTTCTTAACAAAACCTGCATTTAAACATATTATAAGAGCATACATTTATATTATCTTTCTTTTTTCATTTTCTACTTTGACGAAAATTCAAGAAACATTACCTTCAGCAAAGCTGGGAGGAGTAAAAATGTGGCGAAACAAATTGGTTGAGATTACTCCCGGATGAAGAGAATTTGCAGTTATTTCAACTCCCTCTTCCTGTTTAATCACCAAATAACCGTAATCTAAGCAAAAGACAACTTCAAGTGGTGTTTGACTTTTAAGGTAAACCTCTTACTTCTCAGATGATATGGATGCATGACTGCCACTATGCTTTTTATATATTCATTATGGTATTTACTCCATGTTGCAATATGATAATCAAATGCGTCTTTAGTTTTGAGGTTTTTAAAATATTCTAGAAAACTTTTAAGCAGAAGAACCAGCTTATTTAACTTCAATAGTCAATACTCAATACTGTCCAAAATGATTCATTAATTTACCATTATTTAAGAAACTAAAGCGCATACCTTTAGTTGTCTTGTAAGCTCATTAGCATGCAGAATGTTGGCTAGCTTCGATTGACCATATGCTTGATATTTACTGTAACTGTACAACATGAGGTAATTAAGTTACACTGAAATTAGGATTTGCTATCCTTCTCCCACATAACGTCATATGCAACAACATATACTCGTATTGGTCCTTTTCATGATCGAGTAAAGTAAGTCTTAAACTGTAAAGATACAAGGGCCAAAGGTACCTTTGGTGAGCTCTAAGGCATTATCAGATCTAATAACTTTAAGTATGCCATAAATTGAGTTTTCACAAATTTGATAAATGACTTTAGAACGGAAGGAGCATCAGATTTCTCAACTAAAAGGTATGACCATATACAATCATCCACAATGGTCAAGAAATACCTATATACTTGTCATAAGTATAAACATGATAAGGTCCCCAAATATCAATGTGAATAAGCTCATACACAGTTTTAGCATGAGAATCGCTCAAATAGGACGAGTCATACAAGTAACCGAATGTTCATCAGAAAGTTTAGACACATTAGGCAATACACTCAAGATATGCTTAAGGTTAGAGTTTGAACATGACCAAGACGATTATGCCACAAATTGAAAGAATTAGTAAAAACAACATTAGCCGTCTTCACTTTATTATGAGCAGCCTCTTGGAGTTCCAACTCTAAAGAGGCCATCATTTTTTTCACTATAAGATATACCTCTTCCTCAGCTTAGAATTTTTTTTTTTACCCAGACTATTGTGTTAAACCATCCTACTAAAAAAATTATTCATTTGGATGGAAAATGTAGCTCATGTTCTGAACATTCTTTTGATTACCAGCCCAATCTCTTGTCATAAGAAAATATCACTTGGCCAAGTTAACTTATAATGTAAATGTGTTATAGCATGTTGGGTTTTGTCCAACACTAGTACTTGTGGGAAAAGAGGTTATAACTAAGCTGAGATACATGACAAACGTATATAGCTAGCCTTAAAGATCAAGCAACTCAAAAATAAAGATTACAAAACATACTTTCTTTTCACATAAAGGCCTCACGTATTCATATGCAAGATCCAAAAAAGGTCTAGAATAAACAAAAAGAGAAATGTGATTCTACTGTGATGAAATAATTTTTAAGTAGAACTCTATGAGCAAAGGCAACACAAAAATGAAGACTACAAAACATACTTTCTTTTCACATAAAGGCCTCACGAATTCATATGCAAGATCTAAAACAGGTCTAGAATAAACAAAAAGAGAAATGTGATTCTACTGTGATGAAATAATTTTAAAGTAGAACTCTATGAGCAAACTTACTGTTTTTCATCATTTATTTTATCGAAACGAATTCCTTCAGGATAAGTAAGTTTATGAGCCTCTGATGATACATTTACAATCCTTCCCTCTTTTTTACTCTTACTGGCCGTTTTCTTCATATTATCAAGCAACAGCTGGGTAAGAAGAAAGTGACCTGCAAACAACAAAGTTTTAGCAAAAAGATAACACCTTAATCATAGCATACAAAGTACGAACCATTTTAAAAGGACTACTTAAAAGAAAGAAAACACATCACAAATACCTAGATGATTGGTGGCAAACTGTAGCTCTAGGTTATCTTTAGAAAGCATGAATGGAGTCATCATAATACCTGCATTGTTTCTTAAGACATACCAAATTGAAAAAAATCAGAAATGTTTCAACTTGCATCAGCCGGATCAAAGCTGCAAATACATAGTTCCTCCATTCTGCTACCAAAAGTACAGGTTGACTATCGAGGTCATATCAACTATTTTTTAGCCTCAAAACGGACAAGAATATTTAAAATAATCAACAAAAGTTTGGTGATCCTAGTGAAGCTTGTAATAAATACCACAAAGAGGAAATATTGAAGTTAGATTTCAAGATAAATACATATCACTTCTAAAATTTAAATTTAATTGATTGACTTCTAACAGTAAAACTGTTCTTTTCTAATGGGAGGGTAAGGGCTTTTGTTTTATAATCTTACATTAACAAGTTTAATGATTGACCACTTGCATTAAAACTGGAGGCGAAATTCCTAACAGAAGTCATGGAACTAAGATCCAACTCCATCGCTTCAACTTTGGCTGTTGGGATTTCTTTAACTATTGCCTCTTGAACCTGTTTCCCAGCAGACATATTTCGGACACCCATGACAACATGTGCCCCACGAAGGGCTAGGACTCGTGCAGTTTCACGGCCAATGCCACTTGATCCTCCTGCAGTTGTTACATGTAAGCAGAATATAGATAAGTTTCTACAACTATGTCTTAGTAAAGTCCTATTCCATATTGGATTTCGAGAATTCCTTTATATCTTCAAAATAGAGGTATACTTTGTTAAAATTTTAGCTTCAAAACATGTACAAAGTTAAAAATACTCTCTTTAAATTACTGATGCAACTAAATCGCATTTTTCTTTAATTTGACAGCATCCCTTAGCTACATATACCACATTTCATATTTAAATCTTAACAATCAATTATTAACTAATATCATAGAGTAATCTTCATCTATTTTTGATCCTATATAAAAATATGACACATCGTATATTACTACTATTTTAGTAAGCCTAAAAAAAATTCTAATATATATTATCTCTCTGAATGTTGGCTTGTTTGACCTACCAAAGTAATTATATTTGCTACACAGTGTTTTGGCAAGCCTAGAAACAATCCTAATATATATTTTCACTCTAGTATTTCCCTATAATGTATTATATATTATACAATAAGAAGGGAAGTGTAGATGGTTTGATTATAATATCACAAATTTTGATTCATACACCGCTCTGTGCGAGTGACCTTCATAGCAACCCTACTAACATCATCATATGCATATTTGTGAATTGTGATGGTTTCTCGACTATTTGTGGTGTATTTATCCCCTTCCTTTCTTTATACAAAGACCTAGCATGGTATTCGACTATTTGTTTAATGAATAGTTTCAGACGGTTTCTTTAGTTTTTAGTTATTTGTCAGTCATAAGTCATTTTCCGACGGCTACCAAAGAAATGTGAATCATGCAAAATCCGTTACTATTTCAGCTCCTTGATGTTAAAATTGGGGCCAGTTAAATCAAAATTTAAAATCAAAAATATAAAATAAGAGTCTAGAAATATGTCATTCATTCATATAGGGGCTTTATAGTATGCAATGTAATGTACTCCAACCAATTAATACCTATAGCCATGGGGTCATATAGTACAACACAAATATATATCTAGTCCTACTTCTACCTATAAATAAGTTTTATTTATGACAAAATATAGTCCCACCTGCATACAGCAATACACACATATATATATATATATCTTACTAGTATTTTTAGGGACTATGATAAATAAGAAGAAGGGAGAAAAAAAAAGAACCAGTAACAATGGCAGTAAGGCCAGAAGCATCGATTCCATCTGTAACTTGTTCAGCTGTTGAATATTTTGAAAATCCAGAAGGACCTGCTTTCCCAAACAGCCACATATTCCTTTTATTATCTCTCTCTTTATTTATGTATATTATATATATATATATATATATAAGTTATATAATATTTATGTTTGATAAATAAAATGAGAATGATGGGAGAGAAAGGAAAAGGCAAAAAAGAAAGTACAAGAGTTGTATGGAGTTTATGTGGCCACCTTACTTGGTTTACTTTCTTTCCTTCTTTTATCACACACACATACTTTTGACACACACACAACACACATACTTTTCACACGCATCATCTAACATCCGACTAAACTAAATTAAACTAAACAAACATCATCATTAACGTGTTATTGTTGTTCACGACATTGGTGACTTCTAACCTCCCGGCCCCCATCACTTCACTTCACTATTTAAATATTAAAAAAAAAAAACATACCAACATCATTTGCTTACACGAAATACACTAGGTGGATAACTTGTTAAGATTTTAAAAATTAATTTTTTAGCAAAATAAATAAAAGTTCCGGACTCGGCCTTAAACATTGTATAAGATTGTCTCTAACATTTATATAGGGGGGGAAAATTAACAGGTGCTATCGAATATCACAACGAAGGGTCTAAACTATGTTATCTTAACCGGATCCGCGTTGGAGAGCATCCAATACCTAGTAGAAGAAAAACTTCCTATTAATTCGCTCGAAGGCACAACAATTAATAGGGGTAAAACCTCGGGATATCAGGAAAAAAAGGGACAAAATTAAAAAATTCATTAAAAGAATATCTAAAAGGGATAAAATTTATAAATTTATAAAAAAAATTAAAAAGCTATGATTAGATTTTAATTTCGAGGGAGGCATTTGCCCCATTGGACAGTTTAGTACTCAAACCCAAGTCTCCATAAATTTAAACTAGAAGAGTGTTCACGCGTTGCAGCGGCAACGATTTATAATGTGTGAGATGCCGTAACGGTAATACAAGCTGTTTAGGTTACTTTCATGAGATGCGACGATGAGATATCTAACCGTGGTTATCATTCTAAATATAAGTCGAGGATTAGATGCGAAAAATAATAAGATACAAAAATTAACCATTTTAAATATATTTGTTAGGGTTATTTAGGGGTAGTTTGGGGATATTGAAAAAAGTGCTGAATTTCCTAAAATAGGAAGACCAGTTTGTTTTATAAGGGATTATAGATTTTCATTGCAATGACTTCTTTTTGCCACTGAGTTATTAAATATAGTTTTCTAATCAATAGATTAAACTTTTATGGAGGTTATTATATTTGGAGTTAGCTTACACGATTTAGCGTACGATTTGGTCTATTATTGTCTCGATTTTAAAAGTCTTAGTCCATTAAAGAAAAAATAAAATTTTCCAAGATTTTATGTATGTTTATACCAAAAAATGTTATATTTAATCTTAAAATTTAAGTACTTTATCTATCGAAAGACAAAGATTCTATATCAAAACAAAAATTCTGTCCTTCTTCAATCTTCATAGTTAACCAAATAGGCCGGTGTAAACAACTCCACTTAGGTGAGTTGGCCGGGATATCTTCTAAATCCACTATGTGGACCCCGGAGGTGAGTTTTCCCCAAGGTCTCGGGTTCGAATCTTGGATTTCTCATCTCAAGGTATTTTCCATGAGGAGGGGGTTGGAGGTCCAGCAAATCGCTGGTTAAAATTGTCTCCAACACGTCTGAATCGAAACTAACTTTACAAAAAAAAACCAAATAGGCCGGTGTCGCATCTCCCCAACAAATTGTTATTATCAATGAGTCAATAAAATTAATTGATAAAAACAATTTTCAAAATTATTATTAATGGACACGTGGAAGATTGGGAGGAAAAATGCATGTTCCAAGAGAATCTCTGTAAAGAATAAAAAAACACGGAAGTCTAGCATGCATTGGCAAAAGTTTTTAGTTTTCTCAAAGTTGCAAGTTTTTATTTTGTACTTTGTATTATATGTGCGTGCTAAATGAACCGGAAAAATTTTACAATAGATTGAAAGACATCTAGTTATAACAATCTTAACAACAAAAGAGAAGATTTCATACTTTACTTTATGAGGAAGATTTGAAACTCTTTCAGACCTTAATTATGGTATTCACCCAAGGTTCATTTAAAGCATTGATCGTATTAAAATTACCCTCAGAAGTAGATAAAGGGCAAATTACACTTTTGGTCCCTGAACTTGGCACGTTTTTCATTTTTAGTCACTAAACTTTAAAATTTGCAAATTCTATACTAAACTTGCCACTTTTTTTCACTTTTAGTCACCGCGTTACTTTCGTTAGCTTTTCTCCGTTAACTTGCCCACATTCGTTAGTTTTTTTTTTCACTTTTCGTCCTTCCCATTATTTCATTATTAAAATTGATAATCGGCCAAACTTCAGGTCTTAGATTTCGTTTTGGCCGATGAGTGAAAATACATATTCATTTATTGTGTTTTGAAAGAGTTTTTTTTTATGTTTACAGTTTACTACTCTATTGATTATAAAGTAGTTTGATTAGATGAAATAATTTATTTATTTTTGGGAACGACGATAAAATAATTGTTAGTTGAAAGTTTTATTTATAAAGTTAGATTTTTTTTAGTGACTGTGTTTGAATTTTTTAGTCTTCTTATGTCTACTTTAACCGTAGATATTTTGTTTGTGTTATATAAATTTATATAAGTTTTATTAATTCATTTTATTAACTATTGATAAACTAAAATAAAAATCAGATATTGTAATGATTATCCGGAATAACGTATTCTATGTTTTTTTCTCTGAATAATCGATAACGCCTTATGATTTAACCGTAAATATTTTTGTTTGTGTTATATAATTTTTTTATAAAACATATAAATGGATTAAGTTTTAAATGTACTTTTCATTGATATAATTTACACCAACTACTATACAATACAAACAAAAATTTTACGGTCAAAGTTAAAAGTAAAAATACAAAGAAAAAATTAAAATATGACATTTGAAATGAGACGAATGAAGTATTTATATAAAAAAATTTAGGTAAATTACACTTTTCATCTTTATAATTTGGGCTGATTATCAATTTTAATAATGAAATAATGGGAAGGACGAAAAGTGGAAAAAAAACTAACGAATGTGGGCAAGTTAACGGATAAAAACTAACGAAAGTGACGCGGTGACTAAAAGTGAAAAAAAGTGGCAAGTTTAGTATAGAATTTGCAATTTTTAAAGTTTAGTGACTAAAAGTGAAAAACGTGTCAAGTTCAGGGACCAAAAGTGTAATTACCCGTAGATAAATTATCTACATGATTGTCATCACTAGAAGATAAAGAACTCATTATTGATTGCTTATGGGAAATCAACAAGTGTATTGTATTTTAACAACTATTAGCATTCTTCTTAGTGCCCTCAGAAGATAACAAATTCATTATCTTCTTGTGAATTGGTCTCTGAATCATAATTGGGTAGCTTGTTTGAAGTATTAAAAGTTTGAGTACAAGGGGTATCAAAGAAATTGAGTAAATTCACTTATGAATTTTTCATTACAAGTCAAATTACCAGTTTTTTTTTGTTTCTGTTCTTGTCATTTTTAGGTCCATCATTGATAGTTTTATAAAGTTGTAATTATTATCCACCTAAACTGTATTTACTAATCTAAAATTTTACTTGCACAAGATGAACCAATCACATTTGTTACATTTTCTTTCTATTCATTATCATATGCCACACAAATGTCGTTTGTAAAAACACAATGTCACATGTGTTTATAAAATTTTGCTAGTAAATTGTTTGTATGTATAGTGATGAAAAGCCCAAATTCAATCAATACATGATGATAACACTATGAGTCTATAAAAGACAATTGAAGCCCTCCAAGTTAAATATCTCAGTTCTCTAAAATCCTAATGTACAGGTAACAAATCATACACACTGATGATACATAATGTTACAATTTGCCAAGTGAAGGAAACACAAACTGATTACTGATTTTGCATTTTATGTACAACAACAGTTTCAGCTTCCCTTGTAAAAAAGGAAGAAAAAAAAAGTAACTCTATTTATTCTCCTAATTCCTACTCTTCTATATGTGAAATGCTGTTTTTACCACCATAAATTACGAGTTAACAAACCGCTTTTTTGCAACATAAGGTCAGTCAAGTCCTTGATGATGGTTGCAGAACTCAATATATAAGCAAAATGAGACATTATATGCAAGACCCACCTTCAAATAGGATCCACATATCAAGGATTTTGAGCCGCTTTACGTCTCTTTTCCTGTTATTAGCCGCATACTGCATTTAGAATGAATGAAATGATATGTGCATCTTACAAGGGGTTTAAATCCAATGATGGTTTAAAGTTCACTTTGTCCCTTTGGAGTAGATGAGATACAGAGTCAACCAATACCCCTTGTCCTCCGTGAAGTTCATGAGTGAGCCCACCAAATTGCTTTCTAGGGCTAGACCCATGAGCCCCAGACTGCTTGGCTCGGAACATATCAGGGACTGGATCACGGTAAGAAATGTTGGTGGGTTTTGAGATCTCGTGCAGGTAAACTGACTGGTTAACGTGATGAAATGGGATTTTAGAACCATTATTGGTTGGAGGAGTGGATGCACCAGAAGTGATTCGCGGGCTACATATGGGTGATGGAGATAACCTTCCATTGAGGTGTTGTGGCGATCTTGAATGTAAAAGAGGGCTTCCAATTGGAGAAACTGGGCATGATATGTTCCTTGGCATTTGAACATCACTGTAAACATGATATAATATATGTAAGTCTGGTGATGTTACTACTAGAGGTGGCAAGATGGTAACGCGGGTTTCATTTAAAAAACGATTTAGGTTGAAGAGGAATTAGTATGGTCTGATGACTGCATTAGGTTGACCCCAACACTCTCCCATCCAATTTTTTTGTACAGGTTTTGTAAATAGTCAATGTGTTATTTATGATTACCAAATACTATGATATTACAATCAACAATCCTAATACAAATTTGTGAATAAAACCAATTCACAAGGTTTTATGCATTAGAAATAGACTTTGGGTGACTATCAACTCTTTTGACCCAACCTGTTAGCATGTTCTGCTTTCAGTAAATGGTTTGTGTCGGATGGGTTGATAGTCGCCAAAAGTCTATGGGTTGAAGCCATTAACTCTAGTTACCCCAAATTTCATTTTCTATTGCAAAATCAAGTGCAATTAAGAGAGAAATTCCCACTGAGGTTTGTTGTGTAATTTGTATGCACATTGCGAGTAGCTTGGTTGGGGGGGCATACCTGGAACTAAAACCCGGTTTTGGCACTCTAAACGAATGGGTAGCAAGTCTATCAGAATCCAACGCTTGTCGATTTCTTGGATGTCCAATTCCCTGGGAAATGATAATGAACCATTTACATGATTACAATAAACCCTTTTTATAGCCAACAACAAATCGCCCATAGTAAGCACTAAGCAGCAATCTTCAAACATTATTTCGACATCATAAATTGTGTCATTCGATAGTGCTTCAGATGTTATGGCTTCACAGACAGTATGAACATATTTCCAAATATCATAATGTTATGTCAAGTTTATTGGTACATAAAGTCATTGTTAGAAGAAGAATTATTTAAAGCTATAGGAAGAATAATAAAAACTATTTCCAAGTAAAAGAAAAGCATATTAAACTTGTACGGGAGGTGGAATATCTAGCACATCTTTTAGGTTAGGAGACGGGTCAAAAAGGTTTGGTTTGACTTGATAAAAATAATAGTGGTCAGTGCATATATTCCTTTTATAACAATGAAATCAAGAAAGAGATAGATGCAGAATAAAGATGAAGTTCACTGGTATAAAAGAAACAGCATAAGCAGAAGTTAAAACCCAGAGTTTTTACCCCATTTGTGACGCCAGGAAGTGGATCAGCTGGTTCGGAATATGATACAGGCCTTTCTAAAGGAGCTGCATTTTTTACAAAGCAGTGATCCAACAACTGAGCAGCTGTAGGACGATGCAGTGGATTCCTCTGTAGACATTGCCTTACAAAATCTTTCCCCTCCTCCGAGAGATGATCAGGAATAACAGGGAGTTCTTTACTGTTTCCAATCTTAAACAAGGCAGCGACCTATTATCCAAAATTTGTGTTTTAATAAAATGATATCATCTACTGATATGGAATATAAGAATCATGTTACCCATTAAGTTATAAGACTACTGACCCCCTCATACTGGCTCCAAGGTGGTTTTGTTGTTGCCATTTCAAGAACTGTACATCCGAGACTCCAAATGTCAACAGCAAGGTTAGAACCATTGCTATTTTTGATTATCTGTGTTGACAAACAATGTTAAAAAACAAACATATAACACCTTTTTATAGTAAAAAAATGCTAAGAAAATATGTTATAGACCTCAGGTGCCATCCAGTAAGGACTTCCTTTGAATGACAATGGACATGTCTGCCCTGTGATCTGCAATGTGTGTGGAAGTCATACTAATCTTAGCATGCAACCTTATAATTCATCTTAACAGTGAAATGCATATTGTAGATATTAACTAGAGATGGCAAGATGGAGAGGCTGAGTAACACATCAAATGGGTCATCTTAATACAGGTCAAGCCAGGTTGGGATAGGTTCAGTTGACCACAAAACCTTTTTGTCCATTTTTCAGCTTGTTCATAACTTCATATATAGTTGATGTGGTAATTATGAGTACAAGAACGATATTGTTACATTAATACTTAAAATCTTAGAATAGAAACGATTGGGATTACAATATGACAGTTGTATGCAAGAAAAATAGACTTTGTGAACTTCTACCATTCTGACCCATTGCCCTTTTAGCTAATTATCTTTGCTTGACACATTTAACCGATTTGAGATAAAACAGAAACCTAATTAACCAAATCACAAGCATATACGTTACTGGGTTGAACTTTCCTCCTTTAATATTAAAAAAATGCAGACTTACATGCTTTGCCATTCCAAAATCTGCTAGCTTGACTCGGCCATTTGGGTCAACAAGAATATTTGCTCCTTTGATATCCCTGCAACCAAATTTAACGATACCCAACATGTTACATATGTTTGAAAAAATGAGGAGACATTACCTTA
Organism: Erigeron breviscapus; assembly: GCA_034093135.1. NCBI lineage: Eukaryota > Viridiplantae > Streptophyta > Magnoliopsida > Asterales > Asteraceae > Erigeron > Erigeron breviscapus. The sequence goes on from JAXHQA010000431.1 coordinate 38,939, forward strand.
AAAGTTAGGATTGGCTTCAAATGGAAATTTATTCACCTATGGATAGTATTCTTAGCATGCAGATATGCTAGCCCTGACAAGATCTGTTGAGTGTAACTTCGAATTGCCAGTTCACCAAATTGTCCATAATCTTGAAGAAGTTTATATATTGAACCACCGGATACGTATTCCAGATATATATAAAGTTTGTCATCAACCTGTACAGAAGTCCACTAAATAAGATAATAATATCAATAAATAACATCCTTTCAGCATAAATGTGTTTCAGAGCCACAACTTCAATAAAGTCCGTAGGTCAGACATGATTATTATTACAGTTGAGTTATCATGTAAGAAACTTGCCATTTCAGACCCATAGTACCGCACAATATTCGGATGGCTTAACCGGCTCAATAAAGAAACTTCCTGAAACAATTTAGATATATCATAAACGGATATGGCAAACATGAAATGATTTGGGGAAGAACTGAATTAAATTGTTAATACGTACTTGGCCCAACTGTTTTGCACTTTCCTTTGACTTTGCATCATCAGAGAACAATGTAACTTCCTTCATAGCACACATTTCGCCACTATCACTGCACCAGCAAAGTAAGCCCAGATAAGAGACGGCTGAGGTTAAACACTTGCACTAAAAAAATATAAAGGTTGGAAACAACTACGATCATATATTTAAGTACGTATCTAAACGAATCAAATTAAAGTCCACCTGGCGAGAGTTATCCGATTAGACAAGACCAAAGGCAATAACTCAGCACATTCAAATAAATATATGGGCCCATTTGGGGGATGTTCAATCAACATGTCAGATATGTTTTAACTAAAAAGGTAACGCAATAAGACTTTGGGAACGTCAACTATCTGATGTAAATCACGACCCCAATTGTTCAGGTAACAAACTGTACCCGATTAGGTATAATTTTCTCCAGGACGCAAAACGCGGGGTATTTAGCTAACGATGTCCGCAATGTATTCAAATGTGTAAACCTTAAAAAAGGTTTAGATGTTAATTGCAATATCATAGTATATCCTGGCTGGTCTAACCCAACGCAACTTGTAATATAACCCAACCTGACTATTTTACTACTGTTAGACGTGAGAGAAAAAAGCAAGCAGAAAGGAATGATGAGAAAAGGAGCAGACCAAACCGTTTCTTACCTGTTGAAACCAACATAAACATGCCCAAATGAGCCTCGGCCCAACAGCTTCCCCTTTTTCCATCTTGAGCCTGGGCTAGGTAAATTATCGGAACGCCCAGGACTTCGTGGTACAGAAGGTGATGTTGCAGCTGAATTTGACTGAGAGAAAGGTAAGGGGCTGGAAATTGTGATTGGAGGAAGTGGCAACCTGTGACTTTTTTGCTTTACATCTTCTGGCCGTGACTCAATGGCCACACCTCCTGCTCTTGGATGAAGTGGTGTGACTGCACCGCTATGGATTCTTGAGCTAGGCCCCGGACTTGTCATCTTGGGACTGGGAAGTGGAGAATACTCAGGGCTACCCCTGCTGGGTTGCCAAAATAGCCCTGCCATGTCACCTCCCATAGAATTATGCCCTGAATTCTGACCGGACCCAGGACTCGAGCAGTGTCCGGATCCAAGAAAAGGAAAATCAGTATGGGGTTTTGCAGCATAGAAAGCAGAATTTATGACTTGCTCGGTTCCAAATGCTCGTAGTGGACTTCTAGAAGGACTGGATATCGAGCTGTCTGGAGCACTGAAGATCGCACCATGGTATGGAACCTGGAGATTCCGTACATGACTGCCTAATGGTTTTCTTCTAGTGGGTGAAGATGATATATGATTATCAAAAAGATGATCTTGCGGTTTTGCGACATCCCTTGAATGACTTTTAGTGACAGGCAACTGATCCTTTACGATCATACTTCAGCAAACAAAAAGAGGTAAGTTTATATCAAATCATCAACGTATTCGTTTTCAAGTGCTAAAATTTTTAATATAAGCTTACTTGGAAGGGCTTCCAGCAGTTGTTCGACTCCCTGTATCATAGTCCGATGCCAATGGGCTAAGCTGGCTAGAGTCAGGTGGATCATCACTATCACTATAACATTCACTAAATACAGAATCTGCTCCATCAAAATCTGCAGCATCAGGCCTGGTCCGCGAGTATCCAGTATGGGGGAGTGGAAGAAATGGTGACGGTTTGGACACCTTTTCCTGTCTCGGTTTCCCTGATACATTGATTGCTGACTCGGTCCGGGCCACACGGGAAGGGTGAAGAAGTGGAAGAGGGAGTGGTTGAGCCTGAGGTCTTTCTTGAAAGCTTTGACATCTAGCCACAAGTTTGGATTCTTTGGAGGGTGAAACACACCTGGACTCGACCCGGGATAGAGATCCAAGCTCTGAAACTGTGTCACTGCAACCTCTTCGAGAACCACCTGATCTGTTAGTTGATTTCTTATCATAAGGGATCCTGAATTTTCGAATAGTGTCAATTATACTCTCTTTACTTGTTTTCTTCTTCGTTTCTTTTGATGACGACTTACTCCACCATGAAGGCATATTTCTAATATTTACAAAAGAAATGGAACCCCAAGATAATCCACTGCCAATCGGTCAATTCCTTTGCATGAGATTATTCAGTTGGCCTCACTTCGTAAGGTTATGAGACATGTTACACTAGTTTAATCAATCTCCAGTGCTTTTTGTAGAGTGAGCTCTGAATGCATAAAGTTCAAATTTAGAAATATCAAACAGAAGATACATGTTAATGACTACAACGATATCAACAAAGACACAACTTGAAAGAGTGTTTAAGCATATGTTGCAACGTATAAGTCCTGGAACACCTGAAACCGCAGAAAAAGCCCTAGCTCTTTTGAAAACACCATCGCACATGCAACTAACATCAATAAACTATCTTTACTTACAAATCATCCCATGTAATCGAGTAGGAATTTGATAAGGAGTCTATAGTTGATGATCAGGAATTTGTGGCAGTTTAGAGCATTTCAATTTCTTAGAAACCAAATTCACTATTTTAGAGCTTGGGGAAAAGTTTTAACTTTATTTCAGCTCTCATGACCAATCAACTCAATTGAAAATAAAACCATATGATTCATCCATAAATAGATGAATTGTCATGTTAATTGACATAACTGACGTAAATTTACTTTTTATTTCCTATTAAAGATGCTCAAAGTTGTTTGTCTTCACATTAAGAGTTTAAGACAAATAATAACTTTTCATTATGTATTTGAAAATTCTTTTTATCCTGCATGTACAATGATAACTCGATACAGAACAGGTGTTAAAACGAAAAGAAGTATATGCCCTTCAGAAACACCAACTTCACACACAACTAACAACATCAACAAACTTTTTAAGACTTGCAAGTCGGTAATCATCCCATGATATTCGGAAAGAATTTATCTAGATGAATTTATCGGCAAAGAGCGGGAATTTGAAGCAGTTCAGAATATTCAAGACTACTTGGTGCATTTCTCATTTCCAAAAGGTAATATCATAACGGAATATGGGATCAACTACCTAATACAAGATTGAACATTCGTTGAGAACTTTCTTTAAACTATATTCCATGTGTGCACCATCATCGCGAGATTTTCATTTTTAAGAGATCAAACGGGCAAGGGCTAGTCGTGTATTTGATTATACCAATTAGTCATCATCAAACATCTTTTAACTCTTTGCATGCATCATACATCACTTATTTTTATACCATTACCAGGAAACAAAAACTAAAAACTACTTAAATCATGGTAAATAACATGACAATTCACATAAATTTCTATGCAATTCCTAACTACGAATTCAATATTAAATCAACATACCCATCATACAACACTTACTACTTTACTTATCCAACATATAAACATAAATGGAAAACAAATTACAAAAGTTTATTCCTTTAGCCTAATATTAAACAAACAACTTTTAGCAAACACTTCCAACATATATTTTTCTTGAAAAATGAAAAATTAAATTACTATTTTAGATAATGAGGTTCTTCCGATTAACAAAAAGATTTGATCTTTCACCATTTTACAACATATATACATACATATATATATATATATATATACACACACGTGTGTGTGTGTAATCAAATTGATCTAGTGGGTCTGAAATTATAGCATGTAAAAGATAGATCTACACAAGATTACATTAACAATTATATAAAAACACAAAAATAACAAGAAAAATGTAAAGATTAATAAAAAGCTAACCTTTTTTTGGTGCAAGAATTAGCATTAGAATAAATGCTTCTTAAGATTTAAGCAGAAGTTGCAAAGTAGAATGAAAGCAGCACTTTGACGTTTGGATTAAGCTACAACTCCAAACAAATACTTACAAAATATAATATAAATATATATATAGTTTATTTTTAAATTATAGGCTAGAAAGAAAAGAAGATTTTGGAAATGTGAGGTTTCCAAGTGATGTTCTTCTTTCTTTCTTTCTGGGAGAATAAACTTGGAAAGCGAGTGTGTGTTATTGTGTGTGTGAAAGAGAGTAGTGGGTTTCTTGGTTGTATTTATTTTTTCTTTTTATGTTTTAATGCTTGAATGAATGAATCATTTGTCACTTTCTTTAATTGGTTTAGTTTAATGGAGGAGATAGAGAATATTTAGAGAGAGTGAAGTGAGTCATTAGTACTTAGTAGTGTTGATTTTATGTAGAAAATAGACAATGTTAACCATTTGTTAATATAACTTTTAATTACTTCCCATTATAGCTCAGTGGTTGAGCACCAGTTTTTCATGTTGGAGGTCTCGAGTTCGAGACATGGGAAAGACATTTGAAGGAATTTCACAATAAAGTCCTCCAGTGAAGTAGGTTTGAGTCTTGCAGAGGGGGCAGGGTTTTATCCCAATTAAATGTCGTGCCTTCGGGCGGTTTAGTTGAGAGTTTCTCCTCCTACTAGGTATTGAGGGTGAGGGGGCTCTCTAACGCGGACCCGGTTAAGACAACGTAAGCTAGATCCCCTGTTGCGAGCAAATGATCTACACCTTTCAAAAAAGAAAAAAAAAGGTTGAGATTATAAGTGTTTTAACATCAAGTTGAATACAACATGTCAATATATTCCAAGTTTAATGATTTTGTAATTATTGTAATAATTTTGGATGAATATAGTGGATTTTTAAGGTGAGGTCGTGGGTATCACCATGCCAAATTTTGGCATGATGGTACGCAATGAAAACATATCACGTTGTTAGAAATATATATATGTTCGAAATATTTCATTTTTCTTAATAAATTGGGCTCAGGTTTGAGGGACGGGAAATCGAAGCACGTCATGGATGCAAATCCATCTTATCCCGTCGAGATACGACCCGAATTTTTGGTTCCCCTTCTGAATCGTTATCATCATCGCTCGTTTAATCGAATACCGGAGAAATAACTTAATCACAGGCAACCTAATCGGATTACGACAACATATTGCATTTAGGATAAAATTCCGGTAACCTATCACAATAATAATACCACCAAAATAATTACAATCAAACAATAACGACAATACATATTTATATTTATATATAACATATATAATAAAGCAACCACTACCAAAAAAGGTCGCCAGTAAAAAATAACGGCGAGCGACAGTTAAACACCACAACAACAAAAGGGATCACTGACACATTCAATAAAGCGGCTAACTTATCCAATAATAGCCTTGAAAAAACCCTCATCATAGAGGAAAACGGGTCACCGATCCAGGTGAATAATCTTGCAAGGAAACCAATTGGTATGTTGAGACATTGGGTCATAAGCATGCGGTATCAATTCTGGCAAAAAAAATAGGTTTCTGTTAACAATATCAAAAGGGACAAAAATACCAAAAAAAAAACGTTCACAAAGCACATTCTCAAAAGCACATTCTTTTGAGCGACGGTGTTGGTGATGTAATGGCGGCGGTGGTGGTGGCGGTGACGGGTAGTGGTGGCGAGCAGCGGTGGGGGTGTACGGCGGAGATTGGTGTAGGTGGCGGTGGCGGCGGAGATTGGTGGCGGTGATGGCGAATAATGTAGGTTATTTATGGAATTTAGTTTTGATGAAATGTTGAAACTTAAAATGTTAAACAAGCTATTTGTTTATAATATAATATAATATAGATATAATTGTTTTGATAAATGTTGAAACTTAAAATGTTAAACAAAGTTATTTGCTTTATAATATAGCATAGATATAGATTTGTAATTTGTAATGATTTAAAGCAAGATTAGGCTTCTCCCCAAAATATATTTCCTTAAACTTTAGATTAAAAGCCAGTCAGTATATAATATATAGCTTGTTACAACATGTCTTGGACTCTTGGTCAAGTTCTTATTTGGTTTGTTAATTTTAAAAAAAAATAATAATAATAAAATAGAAAAGAAAGAAATAATTAATAATCAGTTTAATTACAAAACCAATATCTAAACTTACAAATGAGAAATATTATTTTTGGTTATTACAACTTCCTTTCGTAAACGGATGAAGATTTCTCAAGTTATTCCGACTTGAGATATAAAGTTGATGTAATTTTAACTTTTAGATTAAAATCAAATATTAAGATTCGGTTCATTATTGAATCTTGATATCTGATTCTAATATAAAAAATAAGAAGTGTCTAACTTTACACTTCGAATTATTTCAACATCACGGATGAAAACTTTTGTACAACCTTAATACATAAGCAATGACACCAACTTTTTGTTCTTTGGACTCACACGTCATATAATAAATCAAATGATAATTATTATCCTTACTTTAAAAGGTTAGCATATAATAAGTCTAAAATGAAACAATAACATCTCTTTCACACCAATTTATGTCATATCTTTTTCTCACAAGTTGGGTCATTTTCTCAATATTTTAAACATCCGTGTCTAGTAGATCTAGCAATTTTAGTGACAAAAATTGTGTTTTTTCTACATTTTTATTTGAAGAAAAGACAAATATATGTATTTAATACCTATGCCCTACAAGCAAGGTCCATAAAAACCGAGCCACATCAACAAAACGAAGACATTTTGCCACATAGAAATAAAATGGTGATATTAGGCTCATGTTTTAATTAATTTAGTTCACATGTTTGGGTTTGTAACTTTGGATGTATTCTCATAGTTCCCATTCTAAATTAGATCATTGTATAAGTTATTTTTCTTGAATCAAAAGAGCTCACGTTTTAATTTTTCAACAACTATAAATGGTCGTGTGTGGGAAATTACTATATTATATATATTCATTGCTCGATTTTCTTATCCAATTTTGAGTCTTGGTAAAAAGGATTCTTACCAAAATTCACCATTTTGATGTGCATTGTCAATGCATTAAAGTTTTAGTATTTGCAAGAAATGAAATGTACCATATAACAACCACGACATTCACGTCTCTAGTATAATGATAAGAATAATCCAAGTATCGTCAAAAATAGGGTTTATTCGGTAAATACTTTTGACGAAGATCCAAGTGGTACCATTAGAACGTGCCTTATGTACTCGTCCAAGGTTAGTCCTTGGACTTGTCCTCCCTTGTACACCACGGGGTTGGATTCATCCTTGGACTCATCCCTTCCCCATTTGTCCCCCATGGACGAATGATTTAAGCTTTTTTTTTTTTTTTGTATATAATTAAATAAAAGGTGGGTCCAAGACCAGTCCTGGGTATAAGGTTGGATTTAGGGGGATTAGTCTTTGGATGATTTTTTGCTGATGTGGCGCTGATTAGGACTAGTCCTCCTGGGGATGAGTCCTGGCATAAGGCAACCTCTTATAGTCAGGGTGTGTAATTTATAAGATTTATAGGGTTGTCACTATACTGCAAATCTAGATATGCAATTTCACCCGTTTTACTTAAATTTAATTACCTTTACAATAATCAAAATATAAATCAAACGAATTACATCGCTTTTCTTTTCTCTTTCTATTGCATGGTATCTCGATATACTCTCGGAAAACCTTCTTTTTATTATTTGACAAGATTAAAGATTTACATAAAATAAATCGTGTATATATAGTTTTATCATGATCATATATGTAATAAAGAATACTATCTCATGTGAGTTTTTTGACTTTTTTATTTCCAGAGTTTAGCTAAAATATACATTCTATGACATCTGTGGGTTTAGAAATTCATATTTTGTGTTAAAATCACATGTGAGATATTATAATTTATATCGCGAATATAAACATTTGTCTAAAATCGAAAAGAAAAGATTGCCTCATTTGGTTTCTCTTTCTAGGTTTTGATAAATTATACGTCATATAACATTTATATGTTTTAAAGTTTCATATTTAGCAACAAAATCACATGTGGTTATAGTTTGAAATTTTGGACGCCAATCTCGAAAGAATATATGAAGAAAAATGTATTGTATAAAATATTTTTGAAATATGCTTAAAAGAAGAGCATATTGTTTTCAAAAACACAATCTTAATATATACTAAAAGACAACTGAACCTCAATTGATCAATCATAACTTTCAATTTCCAAAAATTAAATTATTAAACATGTGACTAAATTATGTTATTTAAAAATAAAAAAAACATAGATAAATACAACTAATTCGACCAAAAACATTTTATTATTAAAAGTATACAAAATTAATGAATAGTTTAGAATTTACGTAATCAAATTCTTTGAATTCAAGGACATCTATTAATGTTTATCCAAACGTATCAATAACTTCATCTTTATAATTTTAGTAGTAATCTTTAAATTTATAGCTATAATATAAAAATTATAATAGTAATCAAACTATATAAAAACTATATAAAAGAAACCCCATATAAACCATAATATACATATACTATACCCACGTAATCATCCTTAATAAAATTTACAACTATATTTTTAGTATTTTATCACTAATTTACACTTTTAAAACCTTTTTCTTAAAATAATAATTTTATTCAAATAAAATAATAAGATATAAAACTCATATTTATCCCAAATATCCAAATAACGAAGAAAAACAAATATTTTTGTATAAAAATATTAACTTTGTTTACAATTAATCTTCATCCTATTTTAATTATAATTTATTCAAGTTATCTATTAATTAATTTATCAATTTATCAATGATTGTATCTAAAAAAATATAATATATTTAATAAGTAACAACTATATAATTCAAAACTTTCATGAAAAACAAATATTTTTGTATAAAAATATTAACTTTGTTTACAATTAATCTTCATCCTATTTTAATTATAATTTATTCAAGTTATCTATTAATTAATTTATCAATTTATCAATGATTGTATCTAAAAAAATATAATATATTTAATAAGTAACAACTATATAATTCAAAACTTTCATGAAAAACAAATATTTTTGTATAAAAATATTAACTTTGTTTACAATTAATCTTCATCCTATTTTAATTATAATTTATTCAAGTTATCTATTAATTAATTTATCAATTTATCAATGATTGTATCTAAAAAAATATAATATATTTAATAAGTAACAACTATATAATTCAAAACTTTCATGAAAAACAAATACAACAAAAATATTAACTTTGTTTACAATTAATCTTCATCCTATTTTAATTATAATTTATTCAAGTTATCTATTAATTAATTTATCAATTTATCAATGATTGTATCTAAAAAAATATAATATATTTAATAAGTAACAACTATATAATTTAAAACTTTCATGAAGAACATGTAATTGTTTATATTTTGGTATATATCATTTGTATAACAAGACAAAGGCTGAGTTATGATTCTGCTTATTTGTCGTGTCATGGTTAACAAAATTATTAGACTATGAATCATGTTTCTTTGGTTAGTAACTCATTCTATAGTTTGCAATGACTACTTATTCAATCTTTAAACAAAACCGACCTAACCTCAATTGATCAATCATAACTTTCAATTTCCAAAAATTAAATTATTAAACATGTGACTAAATTATGTTATTTAAAAATAAAAAAAACATAGATAAATACAACTAATTCGACCAAAAACATTTTATTATTAAAAGTATACAAAATTAATGAATAGTTTAGAATTTACGTAATCAAATTCTTTGAATTCAAGGACATCTATTAATGTTTATCCAAACGTATCAATAACTTCATCTTTATAATTTTAGTAGTAATCTTTAAATTTATAGTTTTTTTTTTTTTTTGCAAAGTGAGTTTCGATTCAGACGTGTTGGAGACAATTTTAACCAGAGATTTTCTGGACCTCCAACCCCCTCCTCATGGAAAATACCTTTGAGATGAGAACCCCAAGACTCGAACCTGAGACCTTGAGTAAACTCACCCCGGGGCCCACATAGTGGATTTAGAAGATACCCCTGGCCACTGGGGTTTAAGCCAGTGGTTTTTAAATTTATAGCTATAATATAAAAATTATAATAGTAATCAAACTATATAAAAACTATATAAAAGAAACCCCATATAAACCATAATATACATATACTATACCCACGTAATCATCCTTAATAAAATTTACAACTATATTTTTAGTATTTTATCACTAATTTACACTTTTAAAACCTTTTTCTTAAAATAATAATTTTATTCAAATAAAATAATAAGATATAAAACTCATATTTATCCCAAATATCCAAATAACGAAGAAAAACAAATATTTTTGTATAAAAATATTAACTTTGTTTACAATTAATCTTCATCCTATTTTAATTATAATTTATTCAAGTTATCTATTAATTAACTTATCAATTTATCAATGATTATATCTAAAAAAATATAATATATTTAATAAGTAACAACTATATAATTCAAAACTTTCATGAAAAACAAATACCACAACAAAAACTACAAGAATTCTCTTTCATGGTAATATTAAGAAAACTCTTACAAAATCAAGTCTTGACATGATATTAATAGACGAACAAGTTAAACTCTTTCGTCAATGTTCCAATATTACATTCTGTTACTTTGATTTTCATTTACACTATTTATATTTGAATTTACCGTTTGTTATTTCATGATTTTAGTTACATTCTTTATATTTGAATTCACTGGTTGGTTGTTTCACAACGTTTTTTGGATTACTACATATATTTAATTTTATCTTTGATATGTCCTAAACAATCCGGGTATTTGACACGGGTCAAAAATCTAGTGTTTAACTAAAATAATCATACGATTAGCTTAATGATCAAAGTTTAAATTAATAAAAGAAATATATGGGATAATCACAGTTATATGAGACTCGAAATACAAGTAATTATATTTAGAAAACCATATAAACTCTACTAAAAAATGTCATCTGAAGAAAATTATATATTGTGTCGTATTTTACTATTTTGGGAGCTCCTTTTTGACCTTTTCATTCTTTTTATAAAGCAACAATCAAACCTTCAAGTCTTCAACCCTATAATTGAAAGCAGCATTTTCATACTTTAAGCCCAATAGTCCATAGTTTCCCTTAAGCCCATACATATCAGTCTAAGCCCATTACTAGAGCCAACCAGAGAGAGTTTAAGCCCAGTCTTTATCACGAGCTCAAGTGCAACTTTATATTTCGGTCTCTATCAAAACATAAACCAACCATAAGTATTACAACCATTTGAAAATATTTTATATAAATTTGAACCAAAAAATTTGCATTTCATTCATAAACTTAACAGAGCACATATCAAGAGACTATTCAAAGAAAGAGGGGTATACAAAGGTCGCAATAATATAAATCTTTTCATCTACAATAACCCCATCGTCGAGTAGTGGTAACGTGACAATAACTTTTGGATCGAGTAATCATTAGGATGCTTTTAGCCGGCTCAACTTCGAACCATTATTTATGTTAGAATACAGATTCAACTGAAAAAATTTCATAACTTGATGGATACTACTATCCATTCTCCAACATTGAACTTTAAAGTGTCCTAACTTTGTAAAAGGAATATGAAAAATAGTTATTAACTACGTTAATTTTCATAACAAGCCGTATATATTTTCATGGAGACATGGTGTTGATGAGTATTCATATTAACATGATTGTCCCAATCTTACACAAAAACTTATTGAGACCAAAACCAGAATATAAACACTTGATTGAAACTCTAGTAAACTTTTTGTACTTTACACAAAACTCAATGAAAATAATGAAAAAGTGGAGATCCTATTGAAATGCCAATGAATTTTCTATCTTCATGCCCTTATAAGTGCCAAACCAATAGCTATAACTATAATGGTTGAAGGAACACCGAATTTGAGATGAGTCCAGAAGGTTAGATTGTACCCAAAACTTTGAGCACGACGAGCTTGTTCACAAACAATAAGATTGGCTGCTGATCCCAATAACGAAAGGTTTCCAGCTACAGTGCTAACCCATGCCAATATTAGCCATGCTTTTTTCTCCTTTGCGGGTGATATAGTAGCTGCAGCTGCTGCTACCCTTGCCCCAAGCAAAAGTACTGAAAACAGAAGTTCATTCAGATTACATGTTGAGAGAAACATTTTTTTTATAACATGATTATTGGTTAGTGTTTGAATATAGTACTTATGCTAATAAAGGATGGAATGAGGACCTGTTGGAACATTGGAAGCAAGATTTGATAGAACAACTATCACAACTGCAAGAATTGCTACACCGCTAATGTGATCAATTTGGGCATAAGGTTCCATGAAATCCCATACTGCACTTGGGATTCCTGTTTTATTAAAGCCTTCAACGGTAACAAACATTCCGCAAAAGAATACCAACAGTGAATAAGAAACCTGGGAGGTGAAGGGAATGAGATTGTTAGTGTTTAATCGTATGCACACACCCTGAAAAGTGAAAACGAAAAAAGCAACAGGCTGAGCATATCAATAAAGACACAATTTCCTTGGGGCTACTTAAGTTAAGTGTGTTTTAATTTTAATAGGCGAAACTTAATAGATATATAAAATAAAAATAGCATACAAGAGAACGGGTCAAATGGGTCGAAAGTCACCAAACTAGAACTTTTATTCATAAAACCACCTCTATCATTTTTATATCAAAAAATAAGAAAAGGTTGTTCAATGAAACACTATAAGTTTAGTGATCACATTTGAAACAATAAACTAGTTAGGCATTTTTCAATGGGAGGGCCAAGGTGCTCAAGCATGCATACCATTAGGGATGAGCAAAAGACCCGGAAACCCGCGTCCGACCCGGAACCGACCAGCCCGAAGCCCTAACTGGCCGGGTCACGGGTCACGTTTTTAGTGCATTCGCGGGTCACGGGTTGGACGGGTCGGGTGAAGCCAAAAACCGAAAAATTGTGAAGGAAACCCGTGAACCCGAACCGACCCGACCCGGACCTTCACGGGCCGGGTCACGGTTCCATTTTTCATGCTCTCGCGGGTCGCGGGTCATCGCGGTTCGGGTTGGGTCGGGCCGGGTTTCGACCCGTGCACATCCCTCCATACCATTGCTCAAGCACATTGAACTCATTTTTTATCCAACCCAACACACTTAAATTTGATTCGTCCATGTCATATCATCATCCATATTAAACTAAAAACACATTATATTAATTGAAAAAACATTATATTAAATAAATAAATTTAACTAAAAGTGTTAATACATTAGAACTACATAAAATAAGAATAAATATTCAAAAACTATAGATAAAGATTTCATTTCCCAACCACCCATATCATGCTAAATATATGTACATGTATACTAGCATGGTACCCGCGCAATACGGCGGCGGTGGCGGGGACGACGGTCTAGTGGTGTCGGTGACGGTATTATTGGTGGTGGCGGTGTCATGTGGTGTAGGTTGATGTAAAGGTGATAGTGGAATATTTTAGAAGATAAGGGCTTAAAGTGTTAACTATTAAAATAAAGGTTTAGAGTGTAAATTAATTCATTAAGGGCAAATTTGGTAATTTATAAAAACTCTTTCCATAGTGGGTATTTATTAAGGGTAATTTAGTACTTTTGCATCTAACCATTTTCTAACACTTTCCAAAAATAGGGGGGTTGATAATTATTATAAAGGAGTATAGATGGAATATTTTAGAAGATAAGGGCTTAAAGTGTTAACTATTAAAATAAAGGTTTAGAGTGTAAATTAATTCATTAAGGGCAAATTTGATAATTTATAAAAACTCTTTCCATAGTGGGTATTTATTAAGGGTAATTTAGTACTTTTGCATCTAACCATTTTCTAACACTTTCCAAAAATAGGGGGGTTGATAATTATTATAAAGGATTATAGATATGTGTGTATATACATATAAACAAGCACACACACCAACATCACCTTCTTAGAAGAAAAGCACTCCCTCTACAAACACTCAAGCACATAGCACACACAAACACATACAATAAACGGAAAAAAATTTATCAAGCCCCTTGAGGGCCCACACATACGCCGCGTTCACAACGTGTGTGGGCACACAATGAAGCAACACCCCGAAAGGCACGCTGAAATCCCAACACGGGCATGCCGGCGCGCCGGTTGTTGTGCACGCCTAGGGCGAGTCCAGGTCGGAGAGGGCCTAAAAACCAAGCGCTTTGACCAAAAGTGATTCCGGTCAAAACAACCCAAAAATTTCAAGCTGTCAAAAAATTACTTTTTTCCCTGGTATCCATTTTTACTAGTTACCTAACCAATCCACCTGCCCATTTGTTCAACTATGTAGCCCATGGTTATATGGTATGTACCTTTTCTAAGCACGGACGAGCGTCCTTGAAATCAAGAACCACAAGTGCTAATGCGGCAGTAATGGCAGTCCATGACATGTTTAACCCCATTAGAAAGGAAACCAACATTCCAATTGTAATAGCATAAACTCCTATTTTCCTCCTATTTTCCATAGTATTATCTTCCACTTGGCAGACTTTTCATCGATATCCTCCAAACCTAAGTCAGAAACTGCATTTACGAACCCATTCGTTGATGGAACTGTTGAAACAACTTTTTCATCCTTCTTTTGCATAGATTCATTGTCTGTGATATCATTCGGGAGAACTTGTGTGTCACCTGAACCTAAGCGATTCCTGAGAGTAAAATCTGCATTTCCATTAACAGCAGGGGAGCTATGAACACTCGTGGCCTCCAAATAAGCAATAAGTTCTTGTGAATTCTGAGATGTAACATGAGACATTGAAGCCGGTG
This sequence comes from Erigeron breviscapus, assembly GCA_034093135.1. Classification (NCBI taxonomy): domain Eukaryota; kingdom Viridiplantae; phylum Streptophyta; class Magnoliopsida; order Asterales; family Asteraceae; genus Erigeron; species Erigeron breviscapus. Next base: position 53,986 of record JAXHQA010000431.1, read on the forward strand.
AAAAACGATGGAAGTTCACATCTTCTTGAGGGGTTACTGGTGGTTCTTCTTCGTCTTTTTTAACCGATAACAACTTCCAAAACATCAACCAAAGAATTGTAGCATTTACAAAATGCCCACTAACATTGCTAACACAATCCAAATAAGAATTGCCCGAACGGTATCTTGCTTTGGACTGCTATTACCAAATTTTGAGGATTACCAATTGGCGTGGCAGCAGATCCAATATTTGCACTTGAAGCAAGTGCTAATAAAAATGGATGTGGTGGGAGATTATGTTGCCTAGCAATTTTAAGTACAAATTCAGTCAAAACAACACAAGATGTGTCGTTGGTGAAAAAAGCACTTGAAATCGCAGATATTAAGCAGATTCGGCATAATAAATCTTTTGATCCCCGGCTTTTCCAAGCAAGCAATTTACCCAAATACTTAAACATATCTGCTCTTTCAAGATAAACACTTACAACCATTGTCCCAAATAGAAGTCCAAGAATCTGAAGATCAATGGATGCATAAGCTTGATCCGGTGTTATAACTTGAAAAAGAACCATAAGCATGGCACCAAGTAGAGATCCTGCTGTTCTTCCAATGGGCATAAAAGGGACAGCGGGAAAAACAGCCAAAACCCAAAATACCGCAAAAGCTAAACAGCCTAAAATCACTTTAACAGTAGGAGCCATCACCATTTTTGCAGAGAAGAGGAAATTTCACCAATTATTGAATATGCAAGTCTCTTATAACAAGTAATCTTAAGAACTTCATTAATGATCAACAGTCATATATACTTGACATAACACATAAGAATCACCCTGAAATAGAGTAAAAGGATTAGAAAGATTAGTAGCTAATTATTATCTTTTGAAAACAATAATAAAAGGTATTTGGTATAGTTTAATAATAGTGTATATCAGGCTATTAGCTTATCGATACAATGGTATACTCCGCAGTAGATAAGCAATGTTGAGTTTTTCGTTAAAAAACTGCTATATAGTTATATGCTTATCTACGGGTGAAATAACCAGTTTGAGAGTAGCTTATTCAAAATGCTTATACGGGGTAATTAGGTGCTTATCTAACAAGCAAAGCAATTTGGAAGTAGCTAATTTAAATTGCTCATGTGATTCTAATTACTTTGCATCTTAATGAAATCATAATTGTCAAGAACTTTCTTATAATTGTCTGGTTACTTTGCATCTGCCACAATATTTAATTCATAAGCAGAATAAATTCTGAACATAGGACAATCGTTTAGAGCTATACATGTTTAGCAACAAAAAAAGAAAAAAAAAGTAGAGTAACTCTCAATACCGTTTTTACCGGTTATAAGTCTCAATACCGTCTACGACGATGTGGGGAAGCTAGGTTGAGATGTAGACAGCTTTATCCCTAACTAAGGTTGAGTGGCTGTTTCTGCTTCCAGGTCCTACTTAAGGTATAAAAAAAACCTTCGGCCTTATAAGGAGTAAGGATCAAACCCATGACCTTTGTATCCAGAGATAAGAGTGTTAACTATGTTGGATTCAGGCCCCAATCACAAACTCACAATTCACGTATGTAAATATGTAAATAAAGAAGATATGAGAAAACTTTCTGTATTAATGAAAAAAGGGTACATAACAAACTATTCCTACTGCTATTTATAAGAAAACAAATATAAAACATATGTCAAAATAAACAAACTATAACTACAAACTAGGAACCCACGTTCACATCCTGTAAACTCGTTCAATTCTGACTTCCTCAATTCTAATCCCCACTAACAACACATGCTAGTATATATCACGTGTATATGAATAAGTCTGCTATTGACCCATTACTTGACCCGCTAACATGTTGATCAAACTCAAACCCGTATACAAACCCGATTAATTCCAACATTTCACCCCCTTAATCGGTGTTTGTTTCACGCCATACGTCACAGCAGCCAAATCACTATCTTCTCGATCTTGAACCATCTCGACTGAACACTCGACCTTCACCTTGTCACGTTCAAGTCATCTCGGTTCAACCCGAATCAAGTTCACCACGCCTGCAACATGTAACATGGCTTCACGTTGGAACCGTTCATTAACATCTTGACTTATCACGGATCAACGACCTCTTCTCCGGTCACATCCAAAGCCACCCGATTTGAACTCCAACACCATAATGTCACACCGCGTTCTTTCTCCAATCTTCCTTTTCTGATCATCTTTGTTCAAGAGGCCTCTCCACCGACAAGAAAACAAAGCCAACTGCTTATAACGTCTTCTTACAACTTGCTAAACGAACCAAATCCAAAGCCACCTACTTTGACGGATCTTCTACGCTCGTTTTTCACACACATACGCCGGTCTCCTCTTATCACGAACAACTTGATCAAGATACCCACAATATCTTCTATCAACAACAGCCACTCGCAAACAATCAACTGATGTTTTTCACGCGAGAAACTGCTGTCCCAAACAGCCATTTATCCTCATGTTCGATCATGACTAACAGCTTCAAGACAACCCGGCGTTCACACGTCACCCCCGTCATCCTAACCGGTACCTCACCCGCGACAACGACGACACAAACACCTCCCCCGTCTCTGTTTACTGCTGTAAAACAGTCCCGAAATAGCCACAAAACACCACAAAAACAGCCCATAAAACAACCTCCTTTGTTCATCACGGTCACCCTTGTTATCTTGAACGGTACAACCCCGTTTCTCCCATGACAACACTCGACCCGAACAACACGCTGTCTTCATCTATTGTTGTTGTTTATGTATTCCAACTGTGATCAAAAACATCACAGCTCTTGTCGAACCCAAAACCCGGTTCTCTCATTTGCTGCTCCATTTGCCCGGCAGCCTAGGCGACCCTTTCACGAAACCGACTCTCAAAACGCCCTCTTTCTAAGCCTCGCTCTGATACCAATTGTTGGATTCAGGCCCCAATCACAAACTCACAATTCACGTATGTAAATATGTAAATAAAGAAGATATGAGAAAACTTTCTGTATTAATGAAAAAAGGGTACATAACAAACTATTCCTACTGCTATTTATAAGAAAACAAATATAAAACATATGTCAAAATAAACAAACTATAACTACAAACTAGGAACCCACGTTCACATCCTGTAAACTCGTTCAATTCTGACTTCCTCAATTCTAATCCCCACTAACAACACATGCTAGTATATATCACGTGTATATGAATAAGTCTGCTATTGACCCATTACTTGACCCGCTAACATGCTGATCAAACTCAAACCTGTATACAAACCCGATTAACTCCAACAAACTATTGATCCAAGCTTTGCTTCTAAAGTTATACATATATAGCCATATAGGGTCTTATTTACAAGTACATTAATGCTACATAATATTACAAGTAAATAAGTAGTTAAATCGAATAGAACTAGACTAAGTTTAGACTATTAATTAAATATTTATGATTTAACAAAAATAAGTTCATGTGATTTGGACTATTTCAATAAGCTCATGTGATAGATACATCATGTAAACAAGAAAATAAATAAAGGTATAAACAATTAAACAGTGAAGTAAATATAATTGAAAGTTGGCTCGAATGCTATCTTCTTCATTTGATCATTTACATAACATTCTTATAAAGTAAAAAAGAATTAACAATGCAAAATTATGACTTTATGAGTATGCATGTAGTAAATTAGGTGTGGTCGATATTTTCTATAGGAGGGCCATATAAATCTTAAAAGTCAATCCATTCTAGCTAACAGTACTAACAAAAGACTCTTCTTCCCAAAAACCTCCTCTGTTTACCCGTTTATTCGATAGTAAACACCGGACTACCCCGATAATCTACTTAACCGGCCTACTCCGATAATCCACTTAATTTACCCGGATGTGATGGAGGTGAAGGTAATTTGTCACACACCATATGATTATCTTGTACATAAAGTTTTGTTACACCTAATAATAATAATAACAATATTAATCTGCTAATTAGGCTTAATGCTATAAAATGTAAAAATAGACTGTTTTTAATCATTTACTAAAGAGAATCTAACAAATTACATGATATGGATATACAGAATAAAAGAAATGGATCTTGAAACATAAGAACAAACTTACTTGATGGGCTGATGGAAACGTGAACTAGCAGCAGCTGAATCTGAATTAAACAAGTCCAAGAATGAAGAATAAGATATATATTTATATATAGAGATTAGAGATAAATGATTAAGAGCTTAAGTTCATTATTTGTGCTAAAAACATTAGTATAAGTTGTGGAGTTTGAAAAGATATATACGAGACATAGGATTAGGATATATGGGTAGTTAGAAAACAAACAGACTGACAGCTTTTATGACTACGTTTCATGATACAAACAAATTTTATGCAGCCACGTAACACCTTTTGTGTATATATATATATATATATTTTTTTTAACACTGAATTTGGGGTGGTTCTTCACAGATCTACTCGAGATCAAGCGCAACTATTCCCAAATGGGACCCAAACACCACCTCGGTGCCACACATTCCGGAGGAAACCCACCGCCCGAAGGCCCATTGTGGTAAAACCCTCCGAGTCAGGTTATGTAAAACCTTGATTCAAAATGGCTTCAAACAAAGTAAGTGTGGCTACTCTTTATTTGTTAAGTCTGAAGATGGAATATTTGTGGCACTTTTTGTGTATGTTGATGACATTGTTGTCACAGGTAATAATATAGATGAAATTAACAAGTGTAAAGCTTATTTGAAAACAAATTTCATGATAAAAGATTTAGGGGAGTTTAAATACTTCTTAGGTATAGAAGTATTAAGAACTGAGAATAATATTTGCTTATCTCAAAGAAAATATGTTCTGAAACTACTTTATGAATATGGACTGTTTGCTTGTAAACCTTTTAAAACTTCCCTTGAATCAAAACTTGTGATTTTTGATAACCAATTGATAAAAATACAAGAAAATTGAGAATGTCACTCAATATCAAAATCTTCTTAAGAAGTTAATATATTTAACTCTTACAAGGCCTGATATTTATGCACTGTTTAAGTCAATATATGCATTCTCCTTATGAATCTCACTTGAAGCTTGCCTTTAGAGTGCTTAGATACTTGAAAAACAGTCCTGGTCAAGGTATTTTGATTTCTAAATCTTCTAATATGGATTTAAGAGGGTATTCATATTCTGACTGGGCAAAATGCAAAGCCACTAGAAGAAGTGTTACTGGTTTTGCAGTTTATATGGGTGATTCTCTTGTTTCTTGGAAAAGTAAGAAACAAAGTGTTGTTTCTAGATCCTCAGCTGAAGCTGAGTATAGAGCCCTAGCTTCTCTTACTTGTGAAGTTATGTGGTTACTAAACCTGCTAAGAGATTTAGAGGTAAAGGTTAAGGTACCAGTTTCTTTGTTTTGTGATAATAAAGCTGCTTTGCAAATTGCTTCTAATCCTGTCTTTCATGAGAGGACTAAACATTTTGAAATAGACTTGCATTTTGTTAGAGATAAAATAATTGATGGTACCATTAAACCTTTAAAAATTGAGTCTGCTAATCAGGTAGCAGATATATTAACAAAAGGTCTATCTATAGACCAACATCTCAAACTGGTTAACAGTTTGAAAATGATTGATTTGTTTAAAACTTAAATTGAGGGGGTGTATTGATTAGTGTACATATTTCTCAATTTAGTTTTAAACAAAAATGGTTAAGTATATTCTCTTATTGTATGATTAGTCTATTTCAGGGACTTACGATGTAAATGTTTGAGAGAAAAAGGATGAAGATTGAAGTCGGTTTAAGAGAGAAGGACTAAAAGTGTCAAAAGATGATTCTTAAAGCTGGTTTTGAAACTCTTCAAGCTCTTGCATATATACACTGAAGATTAGATCGAGAGATAGAGTTCAGATACATTATTCATATTTTTCATTCATATATTTTTGATATCTCTATCATCTGATTAGAGAATCATTCGATTACATAATTTTTCTTCTTAATTCTGTTTCAATATCATCTAGATATTGATTATGTTTCTAATAATTCTCTTCTCTTAATCATATCAATAATAATTTATAATATCGTTCTTGATTATTGATTAATTTCTGAGTTTAATTCAGATTATATTTACTTATAATAATAAATTTCACAAATATTGTTCTAACTTTACTCCTAAATTATTATCAAGTGGGTCAAAATCTTAAGGCTTAAAAATGAAATCAAGAAATACAGATTCATATTAATTATATTTATGAGTATATTACATTAGAAAAATCCTAAAGTTTTTACTCAATGGGTTCGACCGTACTCTCTTAGGTGCATGTATCCAACCAACTCCATTTAGGTGGGTTGGTCAGAGGTATCTTCTAAAAACCACTATGTGGGCCCCGGAGGTGAGTTTTTCCCAAGGTCTCAGGTTCGAGTCTTGGGTTTCTCATCTCAAGGTATTTTCCATGAGGAGGAGGTTGGAGGTCCAACAAATCGCTGGTTAAAATTGCCTCCAGCACGTCTGAATCGAAACTAACTTTAAAAAAAAAAGTTGTATGTATCCGTCCATGCCTATAGTAAGTAATAGATATTTTATGCATAAATGATTAAATAATTATCTATCGTACACTATCTTGTCTTTCAATTCGAACCATATAATTGCACATATAATTGACCGACCTTTGGTGATGACTCATTTACAAAAAATTAAACAAAGAAAGGGAGATTTATAATTTTAATAGCTTAACGACATTTTGATGCAATCAAGTGTTATAAAATAGGATTTGGTTCATATAATAAAACAAACTAGGATATTATTATTTATTATTATGATTGTATAAATATTAAGATTAAGAAGAGGTTAGAAGATCTGTGCGTTTAAGTAACAATTATGCATCTGAGTATCTGAATTAGTTTCATCGGGGTGGTTCATTATAATTTGATAATATGTCTATTTATGCATATATAAAGTTTTAAGTAAGCAAGGGTTTTGTTTGTGGAAAGGCTTTTCAAAACACATATAGTTTTAACTCAAAATATATTGTATGCAACATTTAACAAATATTTTAATTTTGTATAATTGTAGTTATACATACATAGGGCTGATCTTTTTAAAGGGACTAAAAACATTTTATATACATTAGAAATGGTCCGATTTCCATTAGAGATGGTCTAGCAAAAAGCTTTAAATTTCATTACTAGCTAGAACAAAGAATACGTATATTACTTAAAACAAAAGAGAGAAAACAATGACAATAGAAGTATTTACCGTAATTTTCATATTCACAAAACCTATTAATCACCACCATGTTACCATGAAAATGAAAATTGTCACTAACATAAATAAGTTTACGCAAAAGTTAAAACCATAGACTCATAGAGCAGTGTACTAGTAAGTTGTTACAAGATAAATAAGCGATAATAGCCCAAATATAAATTAAAAAACCCAAATATACTGCTAAGTGTTAAAAAGGTAAATATAGAGGAAGAAAAAGCATGTATATACCAGAAAATATATCCAAAGCGAAAGTAACTCGTTGAAGATTCGATTAAGGAAGTATTTGAGGAAGTTGTTCTAACAAAGCAAAATCTATCGTGCATGAGACTATCAATGTGAAGGTATGTAGGCAAACCATAAAATATGAACCAATATATAGAGATGATTTAGGGAAGTCTAGGTTGCGTTTAGTTCAAGAAAACTCTCTTGTTTTCCATTTTCATTTTCCAAGAAAACATGGAAAACAGGAAATGCGTTCAAATTGTATTTTTCTAGAAAAGTTTTCCTAGAAAATGAAAATTACATTTTCCAACTTTTGCACTAAAATTAGAAAACCGTTTTTTTCAGTTTTTGTTTTCACTTTTCTATTTTCCAAACCTTTTATAAACCTAAACCAAAAAAACAAGTGAATTTGAACATGATTTCTAGTTTTCTAAAATGGAAAATGAAAACTCCATCTTTTACTTTGAACGCGTTTTCAAAATTTTCAAGGGTTTTTTAGAAATTGAAAACCCTTTTCATTTTCTAGAAAATTGGAAATGGAAAACTTGAAAATATTTTCTCGAACTAAACGCGCCCCTAGTATTTTAATAAGAACTATGAAACTTAAAAAATTACAGCAAATAATGCTTTCCAATTCATCTTTACATTATCAAATATATGTTTATTGCTTTTAACTATATCAAGTGCATTCTCTCCTCTTATAATCCCTTTGCTTTATAGCGTTGTTTTGATCCAATTGACTGCTTTCATTTAATAAGTCCACTAAGTCCAATCCAAATGTTTTTTTCCAAATAAACTTATCAACTTTTATCAGTTATGCCGTCAAAGGAATCAAGTAGCGCATGTGGGAGTACAAGGTGAAACATGTTTATATCAAACATTACAATAACTTTCGGCTATTTAAAACGGTACTAGCTTTACAATAATCATACAATAAAATATATAAATTATTATGAATGATTAAACAAAGTTGTTATAAATTTATCACTATACAATCCAATATAACATAAAGAATTAATACTTTATAGTTTTATATAAATATAAACTATATATACTTGTTGGTAAGGATTGATAAATGTCTGCTTACTTCTCCAGTTCTATTTGTTTCTATTTGCAAGAAATGCATGTCTTTTCGAAAAGGAAAATGATTAATCCTTCTAACTAAATAGCCTAATAATCTTTCTAATTATGAAATGATGACATGTGAAAAAATCAGGGGACAAGATTAGGAAAAAGAATTAGTGGATACCACATGTCACATTCTTGATGTTTTAGGAGGATTTTTAGGCTAATCTTTAGGATGATCTATCATTTTCCATTCGAAAAAGATAGGCACTATGGTCCCTAATTGGGTCCCTACCCCACAAGCACCTAATAAGCGAGACGATGTTCATGCATGTGCTTAGGCTAAGAGGAGTGAGGCTACCCAAGGGGGGCGCCATGTGGCGCCATGTCACCAAGTGGGTAGCCCCTTAAAATTGGGGGAGTGAGGCTATCTAGTTAGTGTTAGGGGACTTCGACAAGTGTTTAGGTAATTGGTTGGGGTGATAAAGTAAGAGAGAGAGAGAGAGAGAGAGAGAGAAGAGAGAGAGAGAGAGAGAGAGAGAGAGAGAGTTGGTAGAGATAGTCAAAGGGAAAAAGAGACGATATGCAGAAGTCGCCAAAACAATTTTTTTTTGCTCCTAGTGGGGGTCGTGTTGTAGGCGATAAAGGAGACGACTAAGGGTTGGTTCGCCCCATTTCCTTTAGCCTTATTAGGTGTCTACTTCACGCCTATTGCATACCGTCCGCCCTAATAAACAAAAAATGGTGGTCAATCTCTAAAACGATAAAACTTTAATTGGGAAATTTAGATATTATTGTTGTAATTCATTGAGTGAACACATCTTTATATATACTAAAAGACAACTTACCTAATCTCAATTAATCAATCACAACTCTCAATTTTTTAAAATTAATTAAATCAACACATGTCTAAATTAATTTACACTTTTTGGTTTTCCATTAACAATTTACACTTTAACCCAATTTAAAAATAATAAATACTTTATTGCATAATGTCTATCTAATAACAAAATATAGCTTTGTTATTAATATTTGTTATCAGACTATAATTATGATAATCATTGTTGTTATTAATAATTTGAATCAAACTATATTTATGATACATATTCTTCTTATATAAATTGAACCCTACAAATAAAATTACAATACACAAAATCATTGAAACCTCACGAACCAGCTGCTACTTTTATTGTTCTTAACAACCATGCCTATCAAAAATAAAATTACTTTTTTTGAGACATCAATGAGAACTCGGTCAATTGTGTAATCAAGATTAAGACATTGCTTATCTGAAAGTGTTTGTATAAAACAAATTCTGTTACCCCATGTAGCTTGATATGATTTAGCATCAGTATTTACATTTGCATATCTCAATTTCCTTTTAAGTATAATTTTTATATTAATGATGTTGTAAAACCTGCATATTTGACACGGTTCTAAAATCTAGATAAATACTTTAATGTGGGAGAATAAATCACAAAATCCGCAAGCAAATTGGGTCCGCGAGTTGCTGGGTGGGATGTAACTATACCTACCTAACACCACACTTGATTTGATAAATTTAATTACACCACTTGGTTAGTTTGTTTGTGTTTTTTTACGATGTGGAAGTATCACAATTCAGAAATGAGTGTGATTTAAAGTTAAAATCTTACACATCAACTATATTTGAACTCATGACATATGAATAACTAGATTAAACCCGCACGTTGTGCGGGGTAACTGAAAACATAAATAAAAAATACAATAACTGATAGTTACATTATTATTCATAATTTATGATATAGAAAACTGTTAGATTACGACTAATGCAAACAATAAAATTATACTTTATGAATATATGATACACGTCAAATATGTTAAATTATGACTAATGAAACATAAATATTTATAAATCATAAAATCTTTTTTATGATATATTATATATATTTTAAACATAATATAATAAATACTTTTCAAAAAAAGTAAACATAATATAATAAATAATCTCATTTGAAAAAGATAAATTTTATTAAATTAATAAAAAAAAATAGTATAATGTATATAAACATCTTTTTATACATATAGAAAACAGAAAAATAAATATTAATGATTAGGATTAAAAATGATGATTAAAATTATACATGACAACATAAATATAACAATTTAAACGAAAAAGATGGCGACTCATTAAAAATACAAAAAACTAAAAATGTCATTTAAAGAATAACGTATCATCTCTTAGTTATATAGAGAGAACTGTAGTTATTAATAGATTAACATAAAATGAAGTTTATAAAAATCATATAATACATAAAAAAGCATCACGTAAAGATAACATTTGAATAATAAAACTGAAGATCTACATTAAATAATTGAAGATTTAAAAAAGATTTGGTTGCATATGAAAAAATAAGATAAAAATTTAACTTAATCAACTTAACAAATATTTTATAGAATGATAACGTGGAACAAATTTAATTATTATTATTCTATTAAATTAAATTAAATAATAATTAATATATGAAAAATAAGAGCTATTAAAAATTTGAAAGAGATGAGTTTTAACCACAATTTTACACATAGGAAAAATGCTTAGTTGTCAACACAAAAAATTAGCCACAAAATCATTTAGCTATCCTCTCTTAGTTATATAGAGAGAAATCAATCATTATGGAGTTTAACGAGTTTTAAGATCAAATTTAACATGTGATTAATTTAACAAGTTATTTGATCAAAAATCTTACACCACATCATCATTTTTCAACATCGTTTATTAATGTTTGTTCAATTATGATATTATACAAATTTAACATTTCACTAATTATCTCTAATATATACAAGTTTTCAACATCTAATACCTACATTTAACTTTATACTATTATTTTACATTAATTTATAAAAGATATAATTAATGCATATATCATATAATAATTTATGATACAAAACATTTTTTAAAATAATAATATCAATAAATCTCAACATGTGTTATATATAACTATTAATTAAGCTTTGGGTATAAAAAATAAAGAAACTTAATGTGTATAAGCCGCCGGGAGAAATAATCTAGTTAACATAATAATAACTAATAATAGCTAGGTTATAACTCTAACTATGTTTCTAAAAAAAGTTCTACGATAAGCTCAAAACCAAAGTTCTATCTAAATCTAATCTAACCAATTATCAAGAGATGGATTGGTATATGGCGGAGCCTGAAACTGAGAGGTCTTAGGTTAAAATTTGTCGTTAAAAAAATAAATAATCTAATCTAATAAATTTAAAGAAATGATATAGTTACAAACAAAAGTCTACTAACAATATTTACAAACTCATGTAGAACAATAGAAAAAAAAAAAGAGTTAATCAAGAAAGAGAAAATACATATAAACTTATTGATGGTTATTGATGCCACCTGTGTTTCTCTGAATTTGTCTGTGAACCTATAGCATTGCTCCAATTTTAAATTAAAAGTTCCATCTAACGAAATGTTTTAAAAAAAGTTTCCGTTCGACTTAAAAACCGGTTGTCAAGATAACATTAGGCCCACATCCAAACACCCACCAATCATCTTTCCATCCAACATTTCCTCAACCTCAGATCGACTCGCCACAATCCACCAACCACCTTCTTTTCCATGGCTTCTGCAACTTTCATTCACCCCTCTTCATCTTACACTTTACCCACAGTTTCTAAATCATCTCACTTTTCTGTATCTATCTTTACATCCCCTGTTTCCTACTCCAAAAACCCAACTTTTAGTTCATTAACAGTGGTTCCTCAACTGGGTTTATCTTCTTTTTCAACATTGAATGGACTTAAGTCAAATGGGGTTTCAATCTTGCTGAAATCTTTCAAGTTTGGTAAGTTTCTTTTAGTGTCAAGTCAAACTTGGAATTTTTCAAGTGGAAAAAGATGTAGACTTTTGTTATCAACTTGACACCAACTTTATTGGGTTTGTAGTATTTGTTATGAAGTTGTTTAGTTTTGGTAAAATTGGGTAAAAAAGTTTGGAATGCACATTAATTTTGATGTTGTAGTTTTTTCAGTTTGACTAAAAAAAGTCAAAATGTTTGGAACAGATTTTATTTACAAGTCTTAATTTTTGGGTTTTGCAGAAAAGAAAAGGAAATGTGGAGGGAAAGGTGTGTTTGCATCTTTATTTGGAGTTGGGGCTCCTGAAGCTTTAGTGATTGGAGTGGTTGCATTGTTGGTTTTTGGCCCTAAAGGTCTTGCTGAGGTATTTATATCTTTATTTCTTGATGGCTTTTGCATTTCTGGAAGTTGAATTTAGTTGAAATTGTGTTTGGTCTCATGTTGAAAATGTGTATTCTTTGAGTAAATGTTTGCGAAATCTTTCTTTTAAGGGCTTCAAAAAGTATAGTTATAGGTTTATACATGTATTAATATGTATATAACATAGTGTTTTGATGTGCCATTAGACTGAAAAGTGGTGATAGTTAGTCTCAGAGTGTTTGAGTGACAGTTATTGTGATTTCAGTGTTTGATTATTTGCGGTCAAACTAATCGGATGTGAAGAAGAAATTATGTACATAAATGTAAGGTTACCTATCTATCTATAGCCTAGATCAACTAATTATTAAAAAAGTCCCACTTTGAATACTCATATCGCATAAATATCTAATAAACCATATAGATGCAATACGTAAAGGTCAAAATGTATCTGTAACTTTTTGTTTATATGGATAACACAAAAGAACTTGAAACACTCTTTAGTTCTCCGATGTGCCATTTAACCCATCTTTAATTACAGATTGCTAAAGGTGCAGGGAAAACTTTGCGGACATTTCAACCAACAATTAGGGAACTTCAGGCAAGAAATTTAGCGTCATTTTTATTATAATGTATCATCTTGTAACTATCTAAATGTTTGAAATAATTCAGTGTCATGAACGGCGCGTTCATTTTTTATAGGAAGTTTCAAGGGAATTCAAGAGCACGCTTGAAAAAGAAATTGGTCTTGATGAGCTTAAAAATCCATCACAACTCAACACCTCCAATCAACCTACCATGTCCTCAGCCCCTACATCTGTCGCCACTCCTGAAAATTCTCAAGCAGTAGCAACAGAAACCGCAACTGCTGCCACCACAGATGATTCTCAGGCAGCAGAAACACCTCTAGCTGAAACCAACGAGGATTCTCAGGTGACAACACCACCTCTAGCTGCAACCAATGATATTTCTCTGGCTACCACATCCCTGCTATCTGAAACCAACGAGGATTCCCAGGCTACAGCAACACCTCTAGCTGCAACCAACGACGATTCTCAGGCAACAACAACAACATCTGCAGCCATCAGTGAGGATTCACAGATAACAACACCACAATTTGCTGCCACCGCCGAGATTTCTCAGGCTGTAGCAACAACTTCTGCTACCACCACGATAGGCGATCCTAGTAAGTACCCTACTACCCTCCACCATGAAACTCCTTTCTGGCTCTGCCATTCTCACCAGGGTATAAGTTTTAATGTGGGTTAAACGGGTTGGATCAACCACAAACACGTTTAATATGTTTGTATACTGGATCTATTAATATGATCACAGAGATAAGAGATTATATTGTTACAAAATTTATGTTGATGTTTATATATTAGAATAATTTATGAGGTTTTAGCATGCCCGGAAAAAAACCCGAACCCAAACCCAAGTAAGAAACCTGAACTGCGCCCAACTCGAACCCAAATTACACTATTTATTCGGTTTCTAGGCAGTGGCGGAACCAGACCTAAAGGGGACCCGTAGCACAATTTTTTCCACTAGCCTCATATACGCATAATGTAACGATTATGAGTCGATGGTTACAACTTTCAGCAATTTTTTAGTATTTTTGGCTATTTTTAACGGGTCTTAAGAATTTTTGGCACTTTTGAAAGTTTTTTATTTCTCATTTAGTTGCACAAATACGTCTTTATAAGTTTTATTGATAGGAAAATCTTTCAAAAGTTTAAAGTTAGTTAAATTGACTGGTATCCCATATTTATTTGACCTGTAGCACCTATAAAAAATACATTATTTTTCAGAAATATTAAACTACACGGATTTAGCGGACGCGTAGCCCCGGCTACCCCTAGTACACATGTGGTTCCGCCCCTGTTTTCAGGTGACCCAGACAACCACCTTGAAACCGTTTGCCATTAAATGAGTGGGTATTTAGATGTAACAATTTCGACTCGACTTGACCCGGATTAGTTTTTTTTTATTATTATTTACTTTAAGTTTTTATAACGATTGGTATTATTTAAAATTTTTACAACCCAATCTAATATTGAGTAATGATACATAGGACTAGTTAGTAGGTCTATAAACATGCCCAATAATCTGGTGCCGGACATGATCAGTGGCTAAGATTCGGAGAATTAAATTGCACAAAGTCATTGTTCTTCTCTCTCAAAATCTTGACCACTAATCATGCAATGTGCCAACACCAGATTTTTAGGCATATATATAGGTCTACTAAATTAGTCACATTTATCATTTTTCTTTACAATTTTAACCCAAACCCATCTATAAGCCAATCTTTTAACTTTTAACCCATCTTTTGTCAATTAAATTCAGCCAAGCTAAAATTTGGGCTTATTCAGCAAACCGAAAACTAAGCCAACCTGATTAACCCGAACAACATAAATTCTTAGTCGGTTTGAGTTAGGGGTAACATGTGTTGATGTGATCTCCCAAATACTCCAACTTGATCAATCCAAGCCCGATTAACTTGACCCATTAACAACTAAACACCCCTAGATTTAGGCATTGTAATATAGTTCAGAGTTTTGGATGACTTTCAACTAGTTTCTCTTTTTAGTTGATTACCTTAAGCTAAGCCCATTAAAGACAAAACACCACCGAAATCCACCCGTTTATTTGTAAGTTTGTTGAGATTGCTACGTCATTAACACATCATCTTTGGTATAAAAGGGGCTTGGGGGGCCCTAGCGTTATGTGAGGTGACCCATGAGGCCATGAACGAAGTTGTGGGTTCTAGACTTCTAGTCATATGGTGGACAAATTGTAAATATGTTTCGATGTCCGTGAGTTATTTGTCCTTCTAAATGAAATAATGAATTAACACATTTTTGGTATAATTGATGGCAGATTCTGTTCAAGATGTAGCTGTTGGGTCAGAAATTGGAACTATGGTTTGATACCCCAGAATGGTTTGAAATTTTGACCAGTAACACAATTAGAACCTAAATGCTCCTTTATTTCTATTTCAGAAATATCGGGCATTGGCCGTCCTTCACTCGTATAACTATAAAAGTCTTATCTGTGTCTCCATTTTTATAGCATAGGACAAGTTCTTACGCTTTGGTATAGATCACCAAATGTTTTCAGGGCAAGGTTCCAAGTAAGATCTTGGTTATTGATATATGATCAGCAAAATAGAACACGTTTACTTAGAGTGTTTGTGGTCATCTGTTGATCGATTAGGCAGAAGAGCATGTGTTGTCAGTTATAAGTCGTTAACAAGCTGAATTTGGTTTTTCAGTTTATGGTGAGTGAACTGGATGTGTCAAATTTATTTGCTGTACTTTAGCTTTTGGACCTGGAATGTAACCTGATTGCTTCCGTGGTATTTTTGACCAATTTTGTTGTATTTGTTTGACATAAGAAATAGATGTATTAAAGTGATACCTTTTGTACCTGGAATGTATCCTGATTAGCTTTTGTTGCATTTCCTTTTATAAGGCAACTATATAAAATCCACACAAATTCCATACATATTTACAAAATATCTACCAATGGACTTGAACCCACAACCTAAAGGTGAATGCGTTGCAATATTGATTGTTGCGACAATATAATCATTCATTTTTGGACAATATAACAAGTCATGATAGTTGGTTCTGCACGGTTTTGACTACATTTTTTTTTTTTTTTCATTTGACATTTCATAGCAAAACGGATGAGAATGTGTTTTAATACTCGTATTAATTTTGAGGTGCAAGTCCCCTCCAAAGTAGAGGCATATGGTGGTAAGATGGCAGTTGTGGTGGTGATGGTGATATAAGAGAGTGTTCAATAATATTGAGATACCAGATACAGTATATAACAAAAATGAGATGCAAGAAGTGTGGATTGTATATCTAGAAGAAAAATGGTGTGTATATTGTGATTGTTAAGTTTGAATGTCAAAAGTCAAAACCAGTTTGGTTTTTGCTTAATGATTTAGGAGAGAAGTAAACCATCGTCAGGGATTATGGGGTGTAGTGATAAGGATTTTTAACTCTGTCACAGGAAGTTTTACATGTTCTTTCACTTGGAGAGTAAAGATATATTAAGAGAATTAATACACAATTTAATTGTCTTCATTATTAACATGGATAATCCATGAAAGCATAATCAGCTTAAAAATGTGATCATATGACGTACGACACAAATATAGTATACAGGAAAACTTTATAATTTGGTTTTATTTGGTCTTTTGTCATCTTAGTGAGTTAGTGGAAGATGGTATATCCATATACTAGCTAATCAACCCGCATATTATGCTTGCACCCGAATAGAATTTGATTTTTTTAAGATACAAAACAATGAACGTGTTTATTTTTTTTTATTATGTTGAACTCTATTATATTGTATATTTTGAGTAAGCAATGTTAAGACTCCAATTTGTTTAAAGATCATAACATATATATCAAAAGCTATGTTAAAAATCTAATGATAATTCAAATCTCATACCTTTAACTCCAAAATGGTATTATAATAATCAATTTTGATCTACAAATATGTTTCCCATTTCAATAAAAACCTTCTATGATTATCTACTACAAATATCTTAAAGTCATAATATCTTTAAATAGGTTTTCAATTTTGTTGTTTTTCTCACTTTTAAACTTTTTTGGATATCTTCTAAATCCACTATGTGGGTCCCGGAGGTGAGTTTTTCCCAAGGTCTCAGGTTCGAGTCTTGGGTTTCTCATCTCAAGGTATTTTCCATGAGGAGGGGGTTGGAGGTCCAGCAAATCGCTGGTTAAAATTGCCTCCAGCACGTCTGAATCAAAACTAACTTTTACAAAAAAAAATTTTTTTTGGGATATTGTCATAAAAATATAAAGATTATATATTAACATGTCATGAAAATCCCTTTAAAGTAAAATGACATCATCACAATTTTGTTTTATTAATATAAGAGATTATTACGAGTATTATTATAGATGGATAATCACGTATATAGAATTATAGATCCACAAAAATATGGATTTCGGGGATGTTTTTGATAAAGAAATGAAGTGAAATGACAAAAACACCCATATGTGATTTGCATGCGAAAAGTCTTCTTAGCTATAGCAAACTAACGTCGAATGTCGCATAAAAGTTAAAGATGTAAATGGACAACATGATGAGGACTATTTCTTGCGTTGAATGGATGAAACATGCAAAATTTGCATAACACAAGGACGATTTTTGTAATTTTCTCTCTTTTTATATGTATGTGAAATACAATAAAAAAAATATATAATATTTACACGTGACAATAGGATGGTTTACAAACAACAACAAAAACAAAACTCAATCTCTGAACGGGGTATGTGGGAGGTGATCTGTAGACAGTCTTACCTCTACCAAATTGTTGAGAGACTGCTTCAATAAGGACCTCCAGCCACAAAAAGATAAAAGTCGATGAGTGAAAAAAGTTTAAGTTACTATACCACAAAGAGTATAGTTAGATACATACCAATATACCATAAATAATGGCTTAGAGTTTGACACATTCTCAATTACTTGTTTTTTGGACCTGGTTGCGGACTTGTTTAAGTTACTATACCACCTATGAAGTTGATACAACTTTAGAGAATCTCTATCATGATATATTTATAATCATACTTATATAACAAGTAAAATGTGATGTGACACAGACACAACCCATAATGATAGTTGTATGCACATTATAGACATTTTGTTTACAGTATACATTCAAATGCACTTTGCTAAGAATAAATATTTAACTGACTAATGAATAAATATTTAACTGACTAATGTCTCAACTGATCTTACGTTACTTCGATTGGTAACTTTTAATTGAGTTACATACAATTAAATACACGTATCCTTTTAGGGTTTGTTTATTAATAATTTTTCTTGGGCTGGCTAGGTAAAAGTTAAAAACAAGTCCACGACCAAGCCCAAAAATCAACAAGTCACCCTTGGGAAATAAAAAGTATATATATAAATTATAATTGTCCCACAGATCAAAAACCCTAAACCCCCAAATTATTATAATATTCTCTACTAAACCCTAACAGCTAGCAGAGATGAGGACTCCAATGAGTCATGGTGGTGGCCGTGCTGATCGCGGCGGCAGAAGCGGCGGCAGAAGCGGCGGCAGAACCGGTGGCAGAACCGGTGGGAGAGGACCAGGAGGACGTGGGCCCCCAAGAACGCGTTCGGTGCCACGTGGCCCTCCCAAAAAAGGGCGGGGGACAGGAATGAAAGGTGGAAACAAGGTGATAATAGAACCACACAGACATGAAGGTGTGTTCATTACTAAAGGAAAAGAAGATGCTCTTTGTACTAAGAATCTTGTTCCTGGTGAAGCTGTTTACAATGAAAAAAGAATCTCTGTTCAGGTATACATACATATTTATATATATTTACGTATATAACATATATTAATATATATATACATAGTTACTCTTTATATTTATATCTATTTATGTTTTTGTATGAATGTATATCTATTGTGTGGTTTTACAAGTGTTCATTTAGTACAAAGTGTTGATCGGCTTATTTGTGCTATGCGAAGAAGTTTTTTTTTTAAAAAAAATAAATTAATTTCTAACTGTTAATGCAGCTATGTTTATACCAATTTCTATTCCATAAGTAAAATTCAAACTTTGACATATCACATATACCTAATGAAGATTTTTAACAATTGCTTCTATATAGTATGTATGGGTCAAAATAAAAGAGTTTCGCATAGACCAAAGTGAATGTATAGATTGGTTTTACCATGATGTATAAAGAATTTTTCATGCTTTGTTGAAACTAGTAATTTTCAGGGGAAAAAAGGTTTACATGTTGAGCATAAAAGTTGGATCATGTCACATATTTGTATCAACTTTGTGTTTTTTTGTGCATCTTATTTACTTTTTAGCATTGTTTATAACATATATTCCAATGACTTTGCTAAAAATGCATGAAAGTTTTCAGATATTGAGTTATATTTAAGTTAAAATAGGTGGTTGGATAATGTGCTTGGACAGCCTTAACTAAACAATATTATTCAAAATTTTGGGGTATTTGGACAGCCACTGTGTATTGACATTTGTTAATGTGCTTGGTATCTAGAATGAGGATGGAACAAAGGTAGAGTACAGAGTCTGGAACCCCTTTAGGTCAAAGTTGGCTGCTGCTATTCTTAATGGGGTTGACAATATTTGGATGGTAAGTTTTGTATTTTTGTTACCGATACAAGAAATGTGTTACTAAAATCCGGGTGTTTTGTTTTTAAAATGCTCTTACATGTTGTTTTTCTGCTTCATAGAAACCTGGATCAAAAGTGCTTTATCTTGGAGCTGCATCTGGCACCACTGTTTCTCATGTATCTGATCTTGTTGGTCCGGTAAGTGTTTTTTTTTTTTTTGATATTCAAATAAGTATCAAGTAATAAGTAATTACCCCCACTTTCCTTTTATTAGACTGGAGTTGTGTATGCTGTTGAGTTTTCCCATAGGAGTGGTAGAGATTTGGTGAACATGGCGAAAAAGAGGACTAATGTTATTCCTATCATTGAAGATGCTAGACATCCAGCCAAGTACAGGATGCTTGTTGGCATGGTCGATGTTATCTTTTCTGATGTTGCTCAGCCTGATCAGGTTTGCTTGTCATTTACAATATACTTAGGCCACTT
This sequence comes from Erigeron breviscapus, assembly GCA_034093135.1. Classification (NCBI taxonomy): domain Eukaryota; kingdom Viridiplantae; phylum Streptophyta; class Magnoliopsida; order Asterales; family Asteraceae; genus Erigeron; species Erigeron breviscapus. The sequence goes on from JAXHQA010000431.1 coordinate 74,337, forward strand.
ATTCTTTTTGATGTGGTGTACCATGCACTTTCGAGATTAGTACTGATCAACTGATCTTCACGTCCTGCTAGTTTTCTGCGTTTTCTTTTGCTTATATGTTTTGCTTGTACGCAGTGTTATTTACGGCTTTACATCATTTCATTTAAAACTAGTTCTTATTGACATATTATTGTTCATTTGTATAAAGAGTCTTGAGTATATTTATTTTAGCTGTTATGGTTATCAAAATTGTTATGCTATTACTGTTCTTTGTCATGTTTTTCCCAAACTAAAATGGTTACACTAGAGTCGGTCAATGGTTTTGATTTTAAAAATTATTTTTGATACTGTTTTACTTCACTTTTTTCCTTCTATGTTTTGTTCTCAATTAAAATATAGCATATAATGAGCTTACTCGGATTCTCCTTCAGGACATCTTGGATGATGCAAACACCGAGTTTCTGATGCACTATTTGACATTAAAGTGTATTTTATATATATGATTTGGTGCTTTCTTAATAGTTATTAAGCATATGCGAAGTCAAACAAATTTTCTACACACAAGCAAGGTTGGTATTGACCATGCGACTTCTTTTATGATATGAAATTAGAGTTTTTAATACTTATTAAGAATTTGGTGCTTTTTTTCTTTAGTAATAGTTTTGAAGGATATTGAAATTAAAACAATTTTTTTATACACAACCAAGGTTAGTATTGACCCTGCAACTTATTTTGTAATATGAAAAGGAGAGTTTTCAAAGCTTGTTATGACTTTGGTGCTTTTTTCTTTAATACTCCGTAGTTTTAAGGATATGCAAAGTTAAACGATTGTTTTTATACACAACGAAGGTTGTTATTGATCCTGCAACTTCTTTTGTAATATGAAAACTAGAGGTTTTAAAGCTTATTATGAATTTGTTTCATCTCACTGCATTCTTCAAGGCATTATGGGTGATGTACTTAGTTTTCTTTTCACTTTTGAGTTGTCTGGTGCTTCCAATTGGGGATATCTTTGCGTCTACTTTGATGATTTGATAATGGGCAACGATTCATATATTCTTTGATTGTCCATGCATATTATCTTTAGTAATCATTGCAACCAAATCTACTATACTGCTCTGCTTATTTCCCTTTTCAGGCTAAAATTTTAGGACGCAATGCAAGTTATTTCTTGAGAACTGGAGGATATTTTGTTATTTCAATCAAGGTTTGTTTTTCTTGATCTTGGTAGTCACTTTGCGTGGCAATAAGTTCGTACGTTTGTTTATGTCATTTGCTGTATATGAACATGTAAAGTCGATCTTTATCTCTGTTGTTTATTTATAAAGCATAGCTCTTATCAATTCTGCTGAAAACTTGATAGGCAAACTGCATAGATTCGACTGTTGCGGCAGAGCATGTATTTGCTGAAGAAGTGAAAAACCTACAAACCGAGCAGTGTAAACCAAGGGAACAGGTCACCCTTGAACCTTTTGAACGAGATCATGCTTGTGTGGTTGGTACCTATCGTGCACCCAAGAAACAGAAACCTGCTGCGTAGGTCCTCCGTTCGAAATGCTACAACCAAAGAGCTCATATTGTTTTTGCATCTAGGGAATGCTTTAGCTTGTTTTGTTTTGAAGTATCTTAACTAGAATTAAAACTTCAAATTTTGGATCCGTGTTAGGCTTTTGTTATGTGAGCTAGCAGATTATGCCAACAATGATCATATTCATTAAAACTGCTTCAAATTGTTAGGAATGGCAAATTATGCTTTTTGGTGTTTTTTGGAAGTTTTTCTCCTTTGATGATTGTTTGAAGGACAAAGTATTATACAATAATTCTAGTTTCCGAAGTATCTTTCATACGTAAGTGTTTGATGTTCCCACAATCCAGCTGGTTTGGTCCCTCTTATGATGAAGTAGATCCAGTGGACTCATTACAGCGATAATTGTCTACTAATAAAAAGAAATTTAGAGATTTTTTGGGTTTTTTTTTCAGTATGTAAAATGAATTAAATTTAATTAATTATATTGCCATTCACATTCTAATGTTTCTTCATTATTCTATGAATCTATGATTAGTCGTATATGAAAAGCAATTAATGAAAATTTACGACTTTGCTGTAGCCGCCTGTAGTTTAAAAACAAGATGCTATAATATTATATCTATTTTGACCTCTTTAAAGTATTATAAACGTTTATTATTTTAATCAAAAGCTCATTTTTTAGATTATTTGTTAAAAATAATCATTGGAGCATCCCACCATCATTGCTTCATCCTATGCGAATATTACCTTTTAAATATATAGTTTTATAAGAACCAACTATTGCCTTTTGTACCAAACCTTCACGAAGGTCATGCCTAACTACCCTACTACTCTGGATTATTTTTCCTCGTTCTTTATATATCACATATGGTGTATGGATCATCACATTTATTTTAAAATTTTTGAAAGATTTTTTTAGTCTTAAATTTAATACAAGAGTAAAATCGTATTTGCCCTGCAAGAATAAAACTGTGTCGGCCCTAAAAACATCAAGTAATCACTCAGTTGGAAAAGAAATGAATGTTTGTTCCAATAATATAATTCGTCAAATTTATGTGTTCACTGCTCTTAAAATATATGATTAAGAAAATGAATGAAAATAACTTTTGTATAAAAAAGAAATGATTTATCGTTTTTTTTAATATAAATGAATGAAAATAACTTTTGTATAAAAAAGAAATGATTTATCGTTTTTTTTAATATAAATGTTAGTATGCTGTTCGCGACACAATTTTATACGTATTTATCTCTTTTTGCCAATTATATATAAACAAATTTTCATCTTGAATTGCTCGTTAAAAACACTATCGATGCAAAGAAACGAAAAAACAAATCATATAAAAAGAATGCATATTAAAACAATTTTAATACTAAAAGAAAATAATGAAATGGAAGGATATCTTGTCTCCACAAGTTCTCCGTAAAGACATTTTTGTTTGTGACACATTCATGACGGACCGCTACCAACGGTGTCACGCCGTGACACAACCGTGACACGGTCGTTACACACTATTGGGAGCGGTCTAAGGAAACAAAACTTTAAAAGTTCAAAAAATAAATTAAAGATACGTAAAACAAGTAAATTGTTATTTTTGCCACCTGAACAATCAATGCGAATTTCAGGCCAATCCAACAGCAAAATAAACATTGCCAAAATTGGGCAATTCTATTCAGACACTATGTGTCTAAATAGACACACCATCGGGTATGCAGTGTAGAACACTATACGTTACGTTTTATACCAAAAACAAACCTAGATGCATCATCTAGACAAAGAGCTAGTGTCTGTTGAGGTCCCACCACTTTGGACGCAACGTCTATATAAATATGCAGCCTGGAAAAGGTGTCTAAATAGAATAAGCAAGGAGGGGCTGACACCCGTCATTCCTCTGACTTGTAATAAATGCTCTATCAGACGTAGCATATACGAGTAGACGCTGAATATAGAAACAGGCCCAAGTTTTTAACTAACAAAATGGGCTCCCGTTGTTGTATTTAAAAGAAAAACCATAAATATGAATGATTTGTAATTTTATATAAAATGAATGTGGGTGACGCATAACCCGGCTTTATTTTGTGTCGGTTTATTGGTTAAGTGGAGTAGACAGAGCTTGATAGGCGTGTATAATTTAAAAATATATTTGATTAAACAAGATTAAATATGTAGAGCATTTATTACAAGTCAGAGGAATGACGGGTGTCAGCCCCTCCTTGCTTATTCTATTTAGACACCTTTTCCAGGCTAAATATGTTAAATAAATTCCATATGGATCTTTTAAAGTACTTTACATATAGTAATAAACAACAATTCACTTACCAAAATTCAAAGAAGGCTTTACTAAAAAATTTAACTTTCAAAACTTTTATTATTAAATATATGTTTGATCAATTGATCATATTACATATTCTTGATTAATCAATATAAATCTTAAACACGTCAATAAATTAATAAATCAGTTGTTTTTGAAAAAAAAAACAAATAAATCAATAGATGACGGGTAAAAAGAATAGTTTGAAGCTAATTATAACCGTATAAATTTCATTCTAATTCTCAATCCATTTACCTCCATTTTATCATAGATGTTTAAAGTTGTTCTAAGTAAAGTTGAATTTAGATTGTACAAAGATCCGATTAACTTATAGTTGTAATGCTTCAAAATAGTTTCTCTTGTATAAAAAATTAACCAAAATCCGGTTTGATTAGTTAGCTTCAATCTATATATAAAGATTCGATTGCTAACCAAGCATATAAAGCAAGTCAAGACATAGCATCTAGACCTATATACTGTGTTTAATTACTTTATCCCGTTCCAGATTTTCAAGTGGCAAAACGCATAAGTTGGCAAACAAATATTCTGCGTCTAGAGTTATATGCTGCCTCTGGTTCATCATCTTCTTTCCAAAACGAACCATAAAATCATACAACTACACAACATACACAACATCCATGCCAAATCATCAACGTAAACATCCAACATCCACATTACATATATATTACATATAAAACGTGACGATAACGAGTAACGAGAGATTAGTCTGATCACCTTTTACTCAACCACTATAGCATCTTCAGGAGTTAATCCTGGTCCAGGAAGTGTTTTGGAAAGTCTTTGTCTTAAAATTCTTTCACTTGGAGGCCTTTTTGTCTTTGCCCTAAAGTTGGTTTTTCGCGATGAAGGCCTTCTGTTTGCCATCCTCTTGACTCTTCCCTTCTTGGTTCCTTCATTCACAGATTTGTTTTTAGTTGCATTGGATAGACGGATTTTCACATCGTTACATTACACAAACATTTTGGCTTAGTTTTAGGTTACACTCACAGATTTGTTTTTTGTAGAATTTTTGTTACCTTGTTTATAAAAATATTGTAATTTACGTTACTAACATCAAACACATTGTGTCACCCATGAACAACACAACATACGTCAAATATACATGACATAAACCACACGATATTATACAAGTAGCAACATGACATAAAGCTGTGGGAGACATGAACCCAACACAAAAGCCATGGTTTCAAAAGAAAGAGATAGTCAAAAAGCTGTCTGGGACATGAACCAAGCAAAGATAACAACTAACCATCATGCACAATAACATCACTGGAAGCATCGAGATTGAAATTACCAGAAGTGGAGGGATGAACAACGGGATCAGCAGATGTGGATGCATCAACGGTGGACGAGGCATCAACGGGGGCATCAACAGGGGCAAAGGGATCAACAGGAGCAAATGGTGGAGTGGACGAGGCATCAACGGTGGCAACTGGAGTAGACGAGGCATCAACGGGGGCATCAACAGGGGCAAAGGGATCAACAGGAGCAACTGGCGGAGTGGGCGATGCATCAACTGGGGCAACGGGAGGGACAACGGGAGTGGCAGAAACATCAACTGGGGCAGTGGGGGTGGTCCTCACAACATCGGGGGTAACAGTACTAGAAGGACCAGCATCGGGTGCACCAAAAAAAGGCGCAGTAGACGGACCAGCATCGGGTGCACCGAAAAAAGGCGCACTAGACGGACCAGCATGGGATGCACCGAAAAAAGGCGCACTAGACGGACCAGCACCTGGTGGAGCGAAAAAAGACGCATAGAAGGACCAGCATCGGGTGCACCAAAAAAAGGCGCAGTAGACGGACCAGCATCGGGTGCACCGAAAAAAGGCGCACTAGACGGACCAGCATGGGATGCACCGAAAAAAGGCGCACTAGACGGACCAGCATCGGGTGCACCAAAAAAAGGCGCACTAGAAGGACCAGCATCGGGTGCACCAAAAAAAGGCGCAGTAGACGGACCAGCATCGGGTGCACCGAAAAAAGGCGCACTAGACGGACCAGCATGGGATGCACCGAAAAAAGGCGCACTAGACGGACCAGCATCGGGTGCACCAAAAAAAGGCGCAGTAGACGGACCAGCATCGGGTGCACCGAAAAAAGGCGCACTAGACGGACCAGCATCGGGTGCACCGAAAAAAGGCGCACTAGACGGACCAGCATGGGATGCACCGAAAAAAGGCGCACTAGATGGACCAGCATGGGATGCACCGAAAAAAGGCGCACTAGAAGGACCAGCATCGGGTGCACCAAAAAAAGGCGTACTAGAAGGACCAGCATCGGGTGCACCAAAAAAAGGCGTACTAGAAGGACCAGCATCGGGTGCACCAAAAAAAGGCGTACTAGATGGACCAGCATCGGGTGCACCAAAAAAAGGCGCACTAGATGGACCAGCATCGGGTGCACCGAAAAAAGGCGCAGTAGACGGACCAGCATCGGGTGCACCAAAAAAAGGCGCACTAGAAGGACCAGCATCGGGTGCACCAAAAAAAGGCGCAGTAGACGGACCAGCATCGGGTGCACCAAAAAAAGGCGCACTAGAAGGACCAGCATCGGGTGCACCAAAAAAAGGCGCACTAGACGGACCAGCATCGGGTGCACCGAAAAAAGGCGCACTAGATGGACCAGCATGGGATGCACCGAAAAAAGGCGCACTAGAAGGACCAGCATCGGGTGCACCAAAAAAAGGCGCACTAGACGGACCAGCATCGGGTGCACCGAAAAAAGGCGCACTAGATGGACCAGCACCCGGTGGAGCGAAAAAAGGCGCACTAGACGGACCAGCATCGGGTGCACCAAAAAAAGGCGCACTAGACGGACCAGCATCGGGTGCACCGAAAAAAAGGCGCAGTAGACGGACCAGCATCGGGTGCACCAAAAAAAGGCGCACTAGAAGGACCAGCATCGGGTGCACCAAAAAAAGGCGTACTAGAAGGACCAGCATCGGGTGCACCAAAAAAAGGCGCACTAGACGGACCAGCATCGGGTGCACCGAAAAAAGGCGCACTAGATGGACCAGCATCGGGTGCACCAAAAAAAGGCGTACTAGAAGGACCAGCATCGGGTGCACCAAAAAAAGGCGTACTAGAAGGACCAGCATCGGGTGCACCAAAAAAAGGCGCACTAGACGGACCAGCATCGGGTGCACCGAAAAAAGGCGCACTAGATGGACCAGCATGGGATGCACCGAAAAAAGGCGCACTAGACGGACCAGCATCGGGTGCACCAAAAAAAGGCGTACTAGAAGGACCAGCATCGGGTGCACCAAAAAAAGGCGCAGTAGACGGACCAGCATCGGGTGCACCGAAAAAAGGCGCACTAGACGGACCAGCATGGGATGCACCGAAAAAAGGCGCACTAGACGGACCAGCATCGGGTGCACCGAAAAAAAGGCGCACTAGAAGGACCAGCATCGGGTGCACCAAAAAAAGGCGCAGTAGACGGACCAGCATCGGGTGCACCAAAAAAAGGCGCACTAGACGGACCAGCATGGGATGCACCAAAAAAAGGCGCAGTAGACGGACCAGCATCGGGTGCACCAAAAAAAGGCGCACTAGAAGGACCAGCATCGGGTGCACCAAAAAAAGGCGCACTAGACGGACCAGCATCGGGTGCACCGAAAAAAGGCGCACTAGATGGACCAGCACCCGGTGGAGCGAAAAAAGGCGCACTAGAAGGACCAGCATCGGGTGCACCAAAAAAAGGCGCAGTAGACGGACCAGCATCGGGTGCACCGAAAAAAGGCGCACTAGACGGACCAGCACCGGGTGGAGCGAAAAAAGGCGCAGTAGACGGACTAGCATCGGGTGCACCGAAAAAAGGCGCACTAGATGGACCAGCATGGGATGCACCGAAAAAAGGCGCAGTAGACGGACCAGCATCGGGTGCACCGAAAAAAGGCGCACTAGACGGACCAGCATGGGATGCACCGAAAAAAGGCGCACTAGACGGACCAGCATGGGATGCACCGAAAAAAAGGCGCAGTAGACGGACCAGCATCGGGTGCACCAAAAAAAGGCGCAGTAGACGGACCAGCATCGGGTGCACCAAAAAAAGGCGCACTAGAAGGACCAGCATCGGGTGCACCAAAAAAAGGCGCAGTAGACGGACCAGCATCGGGTGCACCAAAAAAAGGCGCACTAGACGGACCAGCATCGGGTGCACCGAAAAAAGGCGCACTAGACGGACCAGCATCGGGTGCACCGAAAAAAGGCGCACTAGACGGACCAGCATGGGATGCACCGAAAAAAGGCGCACTAGACGGACCAGCATCGGGTGCACCGAAAAAAGGCGTACTAGAAGGACCAGCATCGGGTGCACCAAAAAAAGGCGCAGTAGACGGACCAGCATCGGGTGCACCGAAAAAAGGCGCACTAGACGGACCAGCATGGGATGCACCGAAAAAAGGCGCACTAGAAGGACCAGCATCGGGTGCACCAAAAAAAGGCGCAGTAGACGGACCAGCATCGGGTGCACCGAAAAAAGGCGCACTAGACGGACCAGCACCGGGTGCACCGAAAAAAGGCGCAGTAGACGGACCAGCATCGGGTGCACCGAAAAAAGGCGCACTAGACGGACCAGCATGGGATGCACCGAAAAAAGGCGCAATGTTTAATGATATGAAGCAAAATGTAACAACGTGTATGAAGTGATTAATGATCCACCTCTAATCTCTCGTATGATTCCAACAAAAAGGTAAACAAACAAGATAAGCATGCATCTAATGTTTCTTATTGACCATTGTTCACCAATTATATAGACGACTGATTAACAAACATGTCTCACAACTCACAAGTCCGAATCCTTTCTAATCAAGCCAAACGATTCAAGCACAATACCAACATAAATAAGCCCATCTCACCTAATCATCTAACCTAGGTGCAAAAACATATACGTGACAATTTGATATGCAGTTCCGACATCTATTGCAATTGTTCTTTCTAAAATGAATGACAATAAACTGTATGCTTATACCTTGTGGATGTGGGGCAACACCTGGGATGACGAGGGTCTCAAGCAGTGTCGCCAACCCGAGGTTCTTGGCTATTTTAGTGATGACATGGCCGCAACAGATGGACCCAGTCTTGGGCCTGTCACAAATCAAATACAAGTAATCGACGGTTAGAAGGTTTATAGCCCCTAATGTTAGACCGATTTATTACACAATGAACGGTTGACAACATTACTTGCTATGGTACGTGTAGAAGTATCTCGCCAGACAGAATGCCAGGTTGCAGGGGGTCCCAGTGAGCAGGCAATACAGGTAGAACATATCCCGGGGGTTGATCCACTCGCCACCCCTATAACGTGCAGCGATGGTACGGGCGATCAGCCGATACAGATAGCGGTGCAAAGGGTCACTGTTTCAACAAAGACGTATGATAATGCATTAGGAGCTAATAAAGATTAAACAAAGGATAATTAATCACATTTAAAACAAAGACTCACTCGAGGTTTGTCGCACGAAGCTTCTCCCCCCAGTAGATTTCGGAACCAACCCTTGCCCAAAAAGCAGAGAGCACGTCGGTAGGCAAGTCGGTCAGACCTTCTACAAACATCGGCGTGCGGGTCTCCTCCTCCTCATAAACACCGGCAACACACCCGAAGCGGGCGATAGACATCCGGAATGACTGGCCGAAAAGGTTGAAGGACACTTGATGGGGCTGACCCGGGTCCGGATTTGCTGCAGCGGTTTGGCTGAACTGGAACGTGGAGAGGAACTCCACGGTTATCTCTCGATGGGCCCATTCACGCTGGTCAAAGACACGACTCCATGGCGTGCGGATCCCGACTATCTGTTTGGCCCTGTCCTCAAGGCCGAGTGTTCGTAGAGTGGGCCAGTGTATGATCTCACCCCTTTGGAAACCCTTCGAACATAGCTTCTGACAACGTCGGAGGGCCTCAGTGCCGGCCGGAAACTGAATGTGCGGGTACAGAGTGAGCGCCATGTCGTCATCCAGTGGACCATCAAACCCAGCTGGGAACTCCAGATCCGAGTCGCTATCAACCATCTATTATAATTAAATAAGAGGATTATAAGCGGAATAGAAATGTGAAAAAAAACAAAATAAAATAAAAAAATAGAGCAGAAACCCACATATATTGAACACCCATTCCCAGAAATTCAAGTGTATGTGTCGTGTATAGTTCAATACGCTGAATCTAACGCATGCAAACCCCATACATTCAACCTTTAATTTCACATCCCAGCAGTTAGTTATTTGTTTAATGGATGCAAACCCCATACATTGAACCTTTAATTTCACATCCCAGCCGTTAGTTATTTGTTTAATGCATGCAAACCCCATACATTGAACCTTTAATTTCACATCCCAGCCGCTAGTTATTTGTTTAATGGATTTTGATATTTTTTAGGGCAAAATCTAGGGCACAAATCGATACAATATATATTCGTATACATATTGCAAAAAAAAGCTTCACGATTGTAGATATGTAGTGAAAAAAAGAAAAAAATAGAGCAGAAACCCACATATATTGAACACCCATTCCCAGAAATTCAAGTGTATGTGTCGTGTATAGTTCAATACGCTGAATCTAACGCATGCAAACCCCATACATTGAACCTTTAATTTCACATCCCAGCCGCTAGTTATTTGTTTAATGGATTTTGATATTTTTTAGGGCAAAATCTAGGGCACAAATCGATACAATATATATTCGTATACATATTGCAAAAAAAAAAAAACAAAATAAAATAAAAAAATAGAGCAGAAACCCACATATATTGAACACCCATTCCCAGAAATTCAAGTGTATGTGTCGTGTATAGTTCAATACGCTGAATCTAACGCATGCAAACCCCATACATTCAACCCCCAATTTCACATCCCAGCCGTTAGTTATTTGTTTAATGCATGCAAACCCCATACATTGAACCTTTAATTTCACATCCCAGCCGCTAGTTATTTGTTTAATGGATTTTGATATTTTTTAGGGCAAAATCTAGGGCACAAATCGATACAATATATATTCGTATACATATTGCAAAAAAAAGCTTCACGATTGTAGATATGTAGTGAAAAAAAGAAAAAAAAAAAAAAAAAAAAAAAAAAAAAAAAAAAAAAAAAAAAAAAAAAAAAAAAAAAAAAAAAAAAAAAAAAAAAAAAAAAAAAAAAAAAAAAAAAAAAAAAAAAAAAAAAAAAAAAAAAAAAAAAAAAAAAAAAAAAAAAAAAAAAAAAAAAAAAAAAAAAAAAAAAAAAAAAAAAAAAAAAAAAAAAAAAAAAAAAAAAAAAAAAAAAAAAAAAAAAAAAAAAAAAAAAAAAAAAAAAAAAAAAAAAAAAAAAAAAAAAAAAAAAAAAAAAAAAAAAAAAAAAAAAAAAAAAAAAAAAAAAAAAAAAAAAAAAAAAAAATAAGTTAAGTGGTAAAAATAAGAAAAAAAAAAAAAAAAAAAAAAAAAAAAAAAAAAAAAAAAAAAAAAAAAAAAAAAACCACACCTACTCCTCCCAAAGCAATACAAAAAGTGAGTTTTTGTTGTGGTATTTGTTTTTCATGAAAGTTTTTGATTATATAATTGTTATCAGTTAGATATATTATTATTTTTATATATATAGTCATTGATAGTTTGATAAGTTATAATTATAGTTAGATAAAGACTAACTGTAAACAAAGTTGGTTTTTTTATTTATTAAAAAGATAATTTTTTTATTATTTAATTAGTTGGATATTTGAGATAAACATGAGTTTTATATTTTATTTATTTTAAAAAAAGAAAAAACCCCAAAAAATGGATGAATAACTACATATAAAGCGAAATTTAGGCCCTAGATCTATATGTGAAGAAGTCGAAATTTACGTGTTCAGAAAATGAGTTAAACAGTTTATGGTAATGAAATCAGGCATGCAGATGATGCGTATATGTGAAGAAGATGTCGAAATCGTACCTTGTAGCGTAGAGAAGTTGAGACGGTGTATATGGCGGCGGTAAGAACTAAGAAAATGGTAAAGTAAAAGATCCGAGTGAAAGTGAAAGATAAGTATATATATGTACCCAAAGACACTGCATATGCTAATAGACTTAACGTATAAAGTAATTTTATTTTAATTCTTTAATCTTCGATTTTGTTTTTAAACATTACTAAAACTTGTATAATTATACATATACTAGATTTAGGCCCGTGTCAAATACACGGATTGGTTATAACATATTAAAAATAAAGTTGAATATATGTAATCCAATAAAAGTTGTGAAAGAACAAACCAGTTAATTAAAGAATGTAATATAAAAGTAATGAATAATGTAATGTAATGAAAATCAAAGTAGCGGAATATACTACTGGAACATTGACGAAAGCGTTTAACTTGTTCGTCGATCAATATCATGTCAAGCTTTGATGTTGTAACAATTTTTTCAATAATACAATCAAAGAAACTTCCAGTAGTTTTTGTTGTGGTATTTGTTTTTCATGAAAGTTTTTGATTATATAATTGTTATCAGTTAGATATATTATTATTTTTATATATATAGTCATTGATAGTTTGATAAGTTATAATTATAAATAACTTGAATAAGTTATAATTATAGTTAGATAAAGACTAACTGTAAACAAAGTTGGTTTTTTTATTTATTAAAAAGATAATTTTTTTATTATTTAATTAGTTGGATATTTGAGATAAACATGAGTTTTATATTTTATTTATTTTATTTCAATAAAGTTATTATTTTAACAAGAAGGTTTAAAAGTGTAAATTATATAATGACATGTGCTAATTTAATTAAATTGGAGAAATTGAGAGTTGTGATTGGTCAATTGAAGTTAGGTCAGTTGTCTTTTAGTATATATTAAGATCTTATATAAACGGGTCCAAAATGATTCCGATAAGTATAAATGTCCGCATATGTATGTATGTCTATCTTATACTCTTATATAATTCATGGTATAAAATGTAGTGTTTGTTTGATTTGTCGATAAGTTTCAATATACGCATATGGATTTGTGTATGTATATATAGATGGCTGTTTATGAATCTTATATAACTCAAGACAATAATTTCTCATGTTTCGTATAGTTTTTGGGCCCGATATGCTTCGTTGATAAGTTTAAATGTACGCATATGGATTTGTGTATGTATATATAGATGGCTGTTTATGAATCTTATATAACTCAAGACAATAATTTCTCATGTTTCGTATAGTTTTTGGGCCCGATATGCTTCGTTGATAAGTTTAAATGTAATGTATATATGGATGTCTGTCTATATATGGATGTCTGTCTATCTCATGTGAATATGAATCGTCGATAAGTTTAAATGTACGCAATAGGTGTGTGTATGTATATATAGATGGCTGTTTATGAATCTTATATAACTCAAGACAATAATTTCTCATGTTTCGTATAGTTTTTGGGCCCGATATGCTTCGTTGATAAGTTTAAATGTACGCAATAGGTGTGTCTATGTATATATAAATGCATGGATGTATCATCGTTTTGTCTATATACTTTTGTTTTTTCAATACATGTAATTAGAAAGTGGCTAACCATTAATTATGTTACAGAACACTGTCTTACAAATTCCTACATCCACAACGTGCATGTATTTTTATATAATTAAAATAGTATTTATAAGATAATAAATATTTTATTAACATTTATAGTTTTTATAAATTAATAAGTTTTGTAAAAAATTAAATTTTTTTATAAACTAACACTATTTTATGATAAAAAATACCTATTTTATAAAATAAATTTTTACATATAAAATTAATTCTTTAAGTTATAATTATAGTTAGATAAAGACTAACTGTAAACAAAGTTGGTTTTTTTATTTATTAAAAAGATAATTTTTTTATTATTTAATTAGTTGGATATTTGAGATAAACATGAGTTTTATATTTTATTTATTTTATTTCAATAAAGTTATTATTTTAAGAAGAAGGTTTAAAAGTGTAAATTGATGATGGAAAACAAAAAAGTGTAAATTATATAATGACATGTGCTAATTTAATTAAATTGGAGAAATTGAGAGTTGTGATTGGTCAATTGAAGTTAGGTCAGTTGTCTTTTAGTATATATTAAGATCTTATATAAACGGGTCCAAAATGATTCCGATAAGTATAAATGTCCGCATATGTATGTATGTCTATCTTATACTCTTATATAATTCATGGTATAAAATGTAGTGTTTGTTTGATTTGTCGATAAGTTTCAATATACGCATATGGATTTGTGTATGTATATATAGATGGCTGTTTATGAATCTTATATAACTCAAGACAATAATTTCTCATGTTTCGTATAGTTTTTGGGCCCGATATGCTTCGTTGATAAGTTTAAATATACGCATATGGATTTGTGTATGTATATATAGATGGCTGTTTATGAATCTTATATAACTCAAGACAATAATTTCTCATGTTTCGTATAGTTTTTGGGCCCGATATGCTTCGTTGATAAGTTTAAATGTAATGTATATATGGATGTCTGTCTATCTCATGTGAATATGAATCGTCGATAAGTTTAAATGTACGCAATAGGTGTGTCTATATGGATGTCTGTATATATATGGATGTCTGTCTATCTCATGTGAATATGAATCGTTGATAAGTTTAAATGTAATGTATATATGGATGTCTGTCTATATATGGATGTCTGTCTATCTCATGTGAATATGAATCGTCGATAAGTTTAAATGTAATGTATATATGGATGTCTGTCTATATATGGATGTCTGTCTATCTCATGTGAATATGAATCGTCGATAAGTTTAAATGTAATGTATATATGGATGTCTGTCTATATATGGATGTCTGTCTATCTCATGTGAATATGAATCGTCGATAAGTTTAAATGTAATGTATATATGGATGTCTGTCTATATATGGATGTCTGTCTATCTCATGTGAATATGAATCGTCGATAAGTTTAAATGTAATGTATATATGGATGTCTGTCTATATATGGATGTCTGTCTATCTCATGTGAATATGAATCGTCGATAAGTTTAAATGTAATGTATATATGGATGTCTGTCTATATATGGATGTCTGTCTATCTCATGTGAATATGTATATATGGATGTCTGTCTATATATGGATGTCTGTCTATCTCATGTGAATATGAATCGTCGATAAGTTTAAATGTACGCAATAGGTGTGTCTATGTATATATAGATGGCTTAATATAACAAATTTTGAATTCCATTAGAATTCAAAACTTTCCTTCACATTTGCTAATGAAACTTGAATTCCTTCATATGATGGAATTCGAAGGAATTCAATTCCTTATTCTTACGAAACAAACACGTTATGGAATGGAATCTGAATTTCATTCTGTCACTATTATACACCGCAAATAATTTTATATGCATAACATATTATTTGCATCATGTGGTATAGATATACACAATAATAATATATTGTTGTGACAATGGATATGGTGATGGGTTAGTGGCTACAGTGAAGACTTAGTGGGTACAGTGAAGGCTTTATAAGCATAGTTGAAATTCGATTCCAATAATTATCAGGGTAGTGAATGCATGTGATATCTATATTCAAAATTGTTTATTTATAGACTACAATTATTATAGGTGCATGTGATATCTATATTCAAAATTGTTTATTTATAGACTACAATTATTATAGGTGCATGTGATATCTATATTCAAAATTGTTTATTTATAGACTACAATTATTATAGGTGCATGTGATATCTATATTCAAAATTGTTTATTTATAGACTACAATTATTATAGGTGCATGTGATATCTATATTCAAAATTGTTTATTTATAGACTACAATTATTATAGGTGCATGTGATATCTATATTCAAAATTGTTTATTTATAGACTACAATTATTATAGGTGCATGTGATATCTATATTCAAAATTGTTTATTTATAGACTACAATTATTATAGGTGCATGTGATATCTATATTCAAAATTGTTTATTTATAGACTACAATTATTATAGGTGCATGTGATATCTATATTCAAAATTGTTTATTTATAGACTACAATTATTATAGGTGCATGTGATATCTATATTCAAAATTGTTTATTTATAGACTACAATTATTATAGGTGCATGTGATATCTATATTCAAAATTGTTTATTTATAGACTACAATTATTATAGGTGCATGTGATATCTATATTCAAAATTGTTTATTTATAGACTACAATTATTATAGGTGCATGTGATATCTATATTCAAAATTGTTTATTTATAGACTACAATTATTATAGGTGCATGTGATATCTATATTCAAAATTGTTTATTTATAGACTACAATTATTATAGGTGCATGTGATATCTATATTCAAAATTGTTTATTTATAGACTACAATTATTATAGGTGCATGTGATATCTATATTCAAAATTGTTTATTTATAGACTACAATTATTATAGGTGCATGTGATATCTATATTCAAAATTGTTTATTTATAGACTACAATTATTATAGGTGCATGTGATATCTATATTCAAAATTGTTTATTTATAGACTACAATTATTATAGGTGCATGTGATATCTATATTCAAAATTGTTTATTTATAGACTACAATTATTATAGGTGCATGTGATATCTATATTCAAAATTGTTTATTTATAGACTACAATTATTATAGGTGCATGTGATATCTATATTCAAAATTGTTTATTTATAGACTACAATTATTATAGGTGCATGTGATATCTATATTCAAAATTGTTTATTTATAGACTACAATTATTATAGGTGCATGTGATATCTATATTCAAAATTGTTTATTTATAGACTACAATTATTATAGGTGCATGTGATATCTATATTCAAAATTGTTTATTTATAGACTACAATTATTATAGGTGCATGTGATATCTATATTCAAAATTGTTTATTTATAGACTACAATTATTATAGGTGCATGTGATATCTATATTCAAAATTGTTTATTTATAGACTACAATTATTATAGGTGCATGTGATATCTATATTCAAAATTGTTTATTTATAGACTACAATTATTATAGGTGCATGTGATATCTATATTCAAAATTGTTTATTTATAGACTACAATTATTATAGGTGCATGTGATATCTATATTCAAAATTGTTTATTTATAGACTACAATTATTATAGGTGCATGTGATATCTATATTCAAAATTGTTTATTTATAGACTACAATTATTATAGGTGCATGTGATATCTATATTCAAAATTGTTTATTTATAGACTACAATTATTATAGATGCATGTGATATCTATATTCAAAATTGTTTATTTATAGACTACAATTATTATAGGTGCATGTGATATCTATATGTAGATCCATATGGTGCATGTACAAAATCTCATATTATAGGTCCGCTCGACCCACGTAGTGTAAATTTTTCCGATATACGTTGATTGTCCAGTGGTAACTAATTGGGCCCAACTATTATACACTGCAAATAAATTTATAGGCATAATATTTTATTTGCATCATGTGGTATAGATATACACAATAATAATATATTGTTGTGACAATGGATATGGTGATGGGTTAGTGGCTACAGTGAAGACTTAGTGGGTACAGTGAAGGCTTTATAAGCATAGTTGAAATTCGATTCCAATAATTATCAGGGTAGTGAATGCATGTGATATCTATATTCAAAATTGTTTATTTATAGACTACAATTATTATAGGTGCATGTGATATCTATATTCAAAATTGTTTATTTATAGACTACAATTATTATAGGTGCATGTGATATCTATATTCAAAATTGTTTATTTATAGACTACAATTATTATAGGTGCATGTGATATCTATATTCAAAATTGTTTATTTATAGACTACAATTATTATAGGTGCATGTGATATCTATATTCAAAATTGTTTATTTATAGACTACAATTATTATAGGTGCATGTGATATCTATATTCAAAATTGTTTATTTATAGACTACAATTATTATAGGTGCATGTGATATCTATATTCAAAATTGTTTATTTATAGACTACAATTATTATAGGTGCATGTGATATCTATATTCAAAATTGTTTATTTATAGACTACAATTATTATAGGTGCATGTGATATCTATATTCAAAATTGTTTATTTATAGACTACAATTATTATAGGTGCATGTGATATCTATATTCAAAATTGTTTATTTATAGACTACAATTATTATAGGTGCATGTGATATCTATATTCAAAATTGTTTATTTATAGACTACAATAATTATAGGTGCATGTGATATCTATATTCAAAATTGTTTATTTATAGACTACAATTATTATAGGTGCATGTGATATCTATATGTAGATCCATATGGTGCATGTACAAAATCTCATATTATAGGTCCGCTCGACCCACGTAGTGTAAATTTTTCCGATATACGTTGATTGTCCAGTGGTAACTAATTGGGCCCAACTATTATACACTGCAAATAAATTTATAGGCATAATATTTTATTTGCATCATGTGGTATAGATATACACAATAATAATATATTGTTGTGACAATGGATATGGTGATGGGTTAGTGGCTACAGTGAAGACTTAGTGGGTACAGTGAAGGCTTTATAAGCATAGTTGAAATTCGATTCCAATAATTATCAGGGTAGTGAATGCATGTGATATCTATATTCAAAATTGTTTATTTATAGACTACAATTATTATAGGTGCATGTGATATCTATATTCAAAATTGTTTATTTATAGACTACAATTATTATAGGTGCATGTGATATCTATATTCAAAATTGTTTATTTATAGACTACAATTATTATAGGTGCATGTGATATCTATATTCAAAATTGTTTATTTATAGACTACAATTATTATAGGTGCATGTGATATCTATATTCAAAATTGTTTATTTATAGACTACAATTATTATAGGTGCATGTGATATCTATATTCAAAATTGTTTATTTATAGACTACAATTATTATAGGTGCATGTGATATCTATATTCAAAATTGTTTATTTATAGACTACAATTATTATAGGTGCATGTGATATCTATATTCAAAATTGTTTATTTATAGACTACAATTATTATAGGTGCATGTGATATCTATATTCAAAATTGTTTATTTATAGACTACAATTATTATAGGTGCATGTGATATCTATATTCAAAATTGTTTATTTATAGACTACAATTATTATAGGTGCATGTGATATCTATATGTAGATCCATATGGATATGCAAAATAAATTTATAGGCATAATATTTTATTTGCATCATGTATAGATATACGTAATGAAATAATTTGTTGACCGATTAGGTTTTCATATTATTCTCGCTGTTAAGGGTTCGTTTCCTTTTATAGCAATGGTTAAGTGGCGAATGTATGAATAATGTCTTTATGTATTAAGTATAAAATTTAAAGTGCCGGTTATTTTTTTGTGTTAAGTCCACAAATAAACATAAAATTTGACTGAATTTATTGAATTCTTAATTATTAACTATATTAATTAAAAAAAAATCAAAGGCAAATTATATACGTCACAGAATACTTATTACAAATTGAAAATATTCCGCTATGAAACAAAGCTACATTAAAGGTGTTGGTAGATGCCAATAGGATATCTGATTCGGAGTTGGGTGTGATACTTCCCTGGCATCTGGACGACGTCATTTCATTGTATCTGAAGAATATTTTATCGGTTTCCCATTTAGATTGTAAATAATTTTCAAAAGAGTGGTTGCACATGTTTGGACATTAGTTCTATATTTTTATTACATCAAATATATAAGTTTGTTTGTGACACCGGATATAGCCCCATTTGTAGAGAGTTGTGTTGAGATGTATAATTGTGTATGGGGTTTTCTTGGTAATTGGAAATGAATTGTGATGAGTTTTTATAGGGGCTTTATATGCTTCATATTGATCGATGGGGAACGAATTGACACCCAAATACGTTACGCACAATCTTA
This sequence comes from Erigeron breviscapus, assembly GCA_034093135.1. Classification (NCBI taxonomy): domain Eukaryota; kingdom Viridiplantae; phylum Streptophyta; class Magnoliopsida; order Asterales; family Asteraceae; genus Erigeron; species Erigeron breviscapus. The sequence goes on from JAXHQA010000431.1 coordinate 94,057, forward strand.
TATTTACATAAGTAAATATGCTAAGTATATATTTATACGTACCATCAAAAGAAACCAATTTGCATGGAATGTTGCCCCACCGTCCACCCCACTTAGGGGGGAGGGAGTCGGAGGGCTCATCTCCCTCCAATTATCCAATCAAATTACTCCACCTCATTTCAACCCTCTAACCTTTTTTTCAACCTTTTTTAGTGGCAACCGAAACTCCCAACCTTTTCTTTAAAATTTTCATTATTTATCCTTAACATTATAAACTTTACATAATTAAAAAAAGAAGTTTATACTATGCCAAAAAAAATGTTGAAAAGAAAAAAAAAACAAAAAAAAAAAAAACTTACAATGAGCTAATAAGAAAACATAAGCAAATCTTGGTAAAAAAAAAAAAAAAAAAAAAAAAAAAAAAAAAAAAAAAAAAAAAAAAAAAAAAAAAAAAAAAAAAAAAAAAAAAAAAAAAAAAAAAAAAAAAAAAAAAAAAAAAAAAAAAAAAAAAAAAAAAAAAAAAAAAAAAAAAAAAAAAAAAAAAAAAAAAAAAAAAAAAAAAAAAAAAAAAAAAAAAAAAAAAAAAAAAAAAAAAAAAAAAAAAAAAAAAAAAAAAAAAAAAAAAAAAAAAAAAAAAAAAAAAAAAAAAAAAAAAAAAAAAAAAAAAAAAAAAAAAAAAAAAAAAAAAAAAAAAAAAAAAAAAAAAAAAAAAAAAAAAAAAAAAAAAAAAAAAAAAAAAAAAAAAAAAAAAAAAAAAAAAAAAAAAAAAAAAAAAAAAAAAAAAAAAAAAAAAAAAAAAAAAAAAAAAAAAAAAAAAAAAAAAAAAAAAAAAAAAAAAAAAAAAAAAAAAAAAAAAAAAAAAAAAAAAAAAAAAAAAAAAAAAAAAAAAAAAAAAAAAAAAAAAAAAAAAAAAAAAAAAAAAAAAAAAAAAAAAAAAAAAAAAAAAAAAAAAAAAAAAAAAAAAA
>JAXHQA010000431.1:100000-102500 GCA_034093135.1 Erigeron breviscapus
CACACACACTTTCATCCAATATCTTTCAAACTTATACACACATCTTTCCTTCTATACTTCTTAAAATGGCAAACAACAATACAAGGAACTATTGGGATTGTAAAATGGCTATGCAAGAACACATGAATAACGACGCCAACCATCGAACCCAAGTAAACAACGTCATTCAGAGCGTATCTGACAACAAGGCGGCTTACCAAGCCGAAATCAACCGAATTGAAGCTCCAACTCGGGTTCGTAGTGCAGCCGAAAACGAGTATCTTGTATATCTTCGAGGGAAGATCGAGTGGCTGGATCAAGTTATTTTCCAGCTTACCGCCGCCTCTTCGACGCTGGCAGCCACGGTAGACCACGGGTGTTTCTGGCAAGCCAGTATTGGTGGTGGTCGGTTTGTAGATTTCGATACTGACCCGGGGGAGGAGTACGTATCTCCTCCACTCGGCGATCCTGCCGGGTCTCCTGAACGCTACCGATACATTCATCGCAACGACGGCGATAGTACTGTGGACTCGGACTATTCCGAGTGTTAGTCTTATTTTTTTAAGTATTATGAAATGTTTTTATTATGTGTTTTTTAGTTTTATTTAAGTATTTTAGTATTATTTATGTATTTTAGTATTATGTATTGTGTTAAATGTTTTTTATTATGTGTTTTTTAGTTTTATTTAAGTATTTTAGTATTATTTATGTATTTTAGTATTATGTATTGTGTTTTATGTAAGTTTTAATGGAATTATGTTTTATGTTTATATGGTTTTAGTTACATGTATTAAAATTAAATGAAAAAGAAAAAGAAATGTTAAAGTTGTAGTTACCTATAATAGTTGGAATAGTTGTAGTTACCTATAATAGTTGAAAAAGAAAAAGAAATGTTAAAGTCACGTCGGTCAATAGGGAAAGGCTACAGTTGTCGCGTCAACAGTGACTTGCTAAAGTATTGGCGCAGAGCATTGGATCCGACTGTTAATCATGCTCTACAATTATTTTTTTGTATGCTACATCTATTTATACATGTAACGTATATATATAATATAAATGTGAAGAACAATTTGTATTTTTTTACCACAAAAAAAAACACTAGCTAAAAATCTGAAATGGCACAAATACAACATCATCAAAAACAATTTGCATATAATTTTTTATTCGCTCTTACTTCAGACACATTGAATCGACGTCAGTTTCACTATTCAGAATTAAACTCTGGCGGCCGAACCACTCCCATCTCCCTCCATCTCGCACCCCATCTCGCTTCGACTCCCTCCCCCCTTATAAAAGTTGATATACCCTACACATATTTTCATACGCCACAGTGTCATCGTGGGCCAACAGTGAAGAGTTACAGTGGCGTTGCGTCAACAGTAAAAGAGGACACTAGTGGCGCAGATAACTGCCAAAGCAGTTATCGAGATGAAGAAATAAGTTTCTCTTTTAATAATGTGTTTCACAAACTATTATGTTGTATGTTTCTCTTTATTAAGTTTGTAATGTTTTTAAAATTATGAATAAACTTATGTTATTAATAAAGTAATCTTATTTTATTAAAATACTTAAAAACATTACAATACTAAAAGACAAACGACAATTCAAACTGCTAAAACACACTTAAAAAAAATACTAAAGCACACTTAATCAAACTAGAAAGTTCACTTCTTAATTCAGAACAATTAAAAAGGAACCATGATAAGCTGCCTGAAGCAGTGCTCGTATCTGAAGCCCCTCCCATGCTTCTCCCGATATAGCTGATGTGCCGTTGCATAATATTTATCTCTGCTTGTATTTTTTTACCACAAAAAAAAACACTAGCTAAAAATCTGAAATGGCACAAATACAACATCATCAAAAACAATTTGCATATAATTTTTTATTCGCTCTTACTTCAGACACATTGAATCGACGTCAGTTTCACTATTCAGAATTAAACTCTGGCGGCCGAACCACTCCCATCTCCCTCCATCTCGCACCCCATCTCGCTTCGACTCCCTCCCCCCTTATAAAAGTTGATATACCCTACACATATTTTCATACGCCACAGTGTCATCGTGGGCCAACAGTGAAGAGTTACAGTGGCGTTGCGTCAACAGTAAAAGAGGACACTAGTGGCGCAGATAACTGCCAAAGCAGTTATCGAGATGAAGAAATAAGTTTCTCTTTTAATAATGTGTTTCACAAACTATTATGTTGTATGTTTCTCTTTATTAAGTTTGTAATGTTTTTAAAATTATGAATAAACTTATGTTATTAATAAAGTAATCTTATTTTATTAAAATACTTAAAAACATTACAATACTAAAAGACAAACGACAATTCAAACTGCTAAAACACACTTAAAAAAAATACTAAAGCACACTTAATCAAACTAGAAAGTTCACTTCTTAATTCAGAACAATTAAAAAGGAACCATGATAAGCTGCCTGAAGCAGTGCTCGTATCTGAAGCCCCTCCCATGCTTCTCCCGATATAGCTGATGTGCCGTTGCATAATATTTATCTCTGCTTGTATT
>JAXHQA010000431.1:105000-107500 GCA_034093135.1 Erigeron breviscapus
CTTGCTGGTTCACGCATGCTTTGGGAACCTGTGGCACTATTGTTCCTCGCAATGTCTGCCCTCCTTTGATTTTGCATATTCGTTGTCGGACGACCACGGGTTTCTTTTTGTCTTTGTGGAGGTTTGTTAGTGGTTTCCAATGGAAATACTGCCGCCTTGACCTTATCATACGAACTTTTCTTCACAGGGGGGGTTTTAGACAAAATTTCGCGTGTCACATCCCCCATGCCTCTCTCGTAGCCGACTTCCTCTTCCTCTATCGTAGACGGCTATAAATCAAGCTTCTTCCAGAAGATGTCCACGTCCCTGAGTTGTACTGCTCCACCTGTGATAAATGAATAACTCATGCTGTTGGCACTTTACAATAATAATATATTTTTAAAGAGATTAATATTTACCTTGAAGTATCATCCTTTCCAGGCGACAAGCACATGGCAAACCACAACTCGTCAAAAGCTGGTGTCCACAAGCTTTGTTCTTCTTCCGCATATCAAGTATGGCTTTCATCTCCTTTTCCAACAAGTCAAGAGCCTTATGAGAGACGTTTAGGTACAAGTTAGTAAACACTTCTCTGCCGGTCGAGTTTATCACCTTCTTGTGGCTGTTCATTCTCTTCGTCAAGCTCACTTCAAAACTATGCCTGATCTCTATTTCCTGAGCTCGTATGACTTGAGCTAAATATTCCACAACTCTATCCAACGAGTTGTTGGCATTTCTCAAGTAGTTTTTTAGGTTAGAATGCTGGCTCTCAACCCTGTTGGTGGTGCGTTGACCGAAGTTCAAGTGCTTGTCAATCCATGCAGAGACAAACATGTCTCTGTATAGTCCCAACCAGTTATCGTATACATATTGCCAAACATCTGAAAAAAGATAAAAACCAACATAATCAACGAAATGAACGAAATGATTTTGTTGCCTTATAAAAAGAAAAATGGTGGAGATATCTAACTAGATCGGTCGTCTTTGTCTAGTGTCGCCCTCAGGCGGTTCACGTTGTAATCGTACATAACCTTGTTTGGCGAATTGCACAAGTCCACCCAAAGCTTTTCAAATTTCCCTCAACTTTTGCTGTTAAATTTATTTTTTGTGGTACTTGCTGATATTTTTGTGTATGTGAAACCTGCATAGGAGTCTAGCCGCATTAGGGAATAAGGTAGCACAAGCCGTCATCAAGGCAAGCTCCCTGTCTGTTATTATGACACGCGGCCCGATACACGCGCCCAACACATCTTTCAGCCTTTGAAGCACCCATGAGTAGTTGTCTACACGTTCCTTCTGCACAAATGCATGGGCGACTAAAAATGATTTGCTCGTGGAGGTCACACCAACAACTTGCACAAGTGGGAATCTATATTTGTTGGTGTTGTATGTCGCGTCAATAATGAGCACATGTGGGAATGCGCGCCACATGGTATATGACAAAGGGTGAACGAAGAATAACATTTCCAGCTCATTTGTTTCGGGATCCGCCCGGGTGTAATAAACATAATCTTTTGAGTATAGCAAGTGTTCCAAGTCCTGCACTTGACATTGTATATACATTATATATGTACACGTATACAATATATATACATTAAATAGACACAGAATATTGTATAAATAACATACGCATCAAATTAAATAGATGGTACTGTATACTATACTAGTATACTTTCAATCATAATAAACATTTTACTATTTAGGACCCTCTATTATTACCAAAATTTTGTTAACTTTCCCTACATTTTATATAATTTATTATTTTTACATTTTATATAATTTTGTTACTATTAATTTGGGGTATGTACATTTTATGCACTTAATATCTTATGAATAGTTCACATTTTTTTACGTCAATTATGTGAAAAGAAAATTAAACTATACAAACTCTATCTGAATTTTGTTTTATCAATATACGTGTATAATATATATGTCCAACTTTGTACATTAAAAAGCAAGGCAAAACATACGCACCTGCATTGGGGATGCACCAACTTTCCTTTCTCGTTTGATTTTCTCAACGGTGTTGTATATGTCTTTCTTAATATGGTGCGCGTCTGGGTATTTGTTTAATATGGTTGAGAATATTTCACGTGGTGGCATGTTCTGTCCGACAAGAATTACCACCATATTATATTCTTCCTCGGTCATTTTCCTAGCAAATGCGTGGCCCACTAGATTTTGAGCGGGCGGGTGGTTATGTGTGTTCTCCCTGACATCTAATCTCCAACCATTGTCTCTATTCGTGTACTTGCCTACTAGCATAAAAGGACAATTAGTTTTTTGGCTACCGCTGCGTCTGGTAGTCGCTGTGGTTATGTACTCCCCACCAAGGGTGCATCCAATCTCCACCCTTACACATTTCCCGGTAATTAGTCGTCTTGAAGAGCGTCGTGTCACAAGGACGTAACCGTGTGCCAGTCCTTTTTTGGTGGCCCACTGAACCAAGTTGTCACGCGAATCGAAAATCTAAAATAATGATAACCTTATATTTTTAAAATATTTATATGTATGCGAGGTA
>JAXHQA010000431.1:112500-118041 GCA_034093135.1 Erigeron breviscapus
CCTTCATCATCCACCGTCACAGTTGATCAAGAAAGAATAAAAATATCATACCTTACTATGATTTAACCAAATCTTGAATGATATACGTCGGTTGATTTCCATAACAACACACCTGATGTCGATTCAATGTATCTGAATATTGTGCGTATTATAATTATATTTCCGCATGTGTTTCTAAGTCATTTAAACGAACAAACCAAACTTACGAGTATATTTATAGAAACAATTATACGCTATGTATATAAAAGGATGGAGCGTCTAGTGTTTCTAGAACTATACGCTGCGTTTTTTTCTAAACGATGAGTATATTATACGTTGCCTTTGTTTGTACACGCTGAATATATATCGATCGCCTACGTCTAGTGAAAGACGTTGCGTATAAGATATGTTTCTCGTCATACACTGCATCTTTAGGTTAAATGCTACGTATGTCAGAGAATGTCCGACTGACATGTCAGATAAGTACACGTGTGATTCTCTGACATTTGACCAACACTATACACTACGTATACGTTATACTCAGCGTATGGATGACATTAGTGCATTACACGTGTCAGTTTCCCATTTGTAAATGACTTTCATACTCTACATATAGTTATGTTTGTGGTGTGAATTGAGCATTTAATGCTGTCCCCACCCCTATACACTACATCTAGTATTATGTGTGTCTAATTATAAAATGAGGGTGTCTGATTAGGAGGCCCCCCAAAATTTAGAAGAGAATGAATCATTGATGATGAATTTTTGATGACGCAAGCTTTTTCCACTACTTCAACTATTTTTTGAATAGCAAAATAACGTACTAATATATGCTTTTCTATTCTGGACTAGTACCTTGTTAGAGCATCCGGTATGGAGAAACAACCCCGACCCCGATTGATTAGGTGGCAGTCGACACTGATGTTCTTCCCATTCCCCCCATTTCTGCGTCGGACATGTCATCAAGTTTCTTCATAAACATACCGATGCGCGACATCATTGCTTTTCCTTGTAGAATGATTATTTTAATAGTTAACATGCCTAAGTCTATCTCCTGTCTTTTGTCTCATGTGCAGCTCCCATATGCGTCGGACATGTCATCAAGTTTCTTCATAAACATACCGATGCGCGACATCATTGCTTTTCCTTGTAGAATGATTATTTTAATAGTTAACATGCCTAAGTCTATCTCCTGTCTTTTGTCTCATGTGCAGCTCCACCAACGACAACAACAACAACAACAATACTATTTTAGTTTATTATTAATGAATTCTATTTTATTATTAATGACTTGTTACTTTCATTAGTAATATCTTTGTATCAATATACTATTTATAGATAAAAGATACTAAAATAATAAAATGGTAAGATTGTAAAGATTATTGTTAGGATTATTGTTAATGTAATTTTAGTTTATTATTAATGTATTCTATTTTATTATTAATGACTTGTTACTTTCATTAATAATATCTTTGTATCAATATACTATTTATAGATAAAAGATACTAAAAAAATAATATATGTGTAATATGAAATAAAAATGAAAAAGTGGTGTTCTGCGTTCTGGATGGTTCTGCATCCATAACTGCTTAAAATTGATGAAATGATGAAAACTGATGTGGCGTTGAGGTGACATTCTGGATGGTTCTGCATCCTGTATCCATACCTGATGCTCTAATACATCATTTAAAAATATATATATACAAATAGTAATCTTAAGCATAAAAAGTTAATAAAAATTAAAGTTCTCTTTATGTATCGAATAAACACAGTATTTGTGGTCAAAGTAGTGTAGAGTGCAAAATATATTAGAGATGAATTGTTTTGGATCGTATACATATCACACCATTTATCTTTTATTTCTTTCTCTATATATATTAGAGTAATTACAATTTTCGTCCCTGTGGTTTGTACCCATTTTCACAATTCATCCCTAGGTTCACGAATTTACGATTTTCATCCCTAAGTTTGGAACCCCGTTAACATTTTTGGTCCAGGAGCCTAACAGACGTTAAATAGGTGGTCATGTGACCTGCACACTAAGGGTATAACCGTCTTTTCAATACCACAAAGACTGAAACGTAATTTATTTTTGTTATGATAATTTTTTTAATCAATAATATATTTATATATATACGGAGTATATATCAATAACTATGTTCTTCTTCATATTAGAACACATCCACCATCATATATTCATAATCACCCTCTTGAAATCAACAAAAATAACGACCACCATCAGTATCATCTTACTACTAATTCCAAACTTTATCTTCATTTATACATACATAGTAATAAATAATTAATACATAAACAATATATTAATCATCATCACACAAAGAACTACCAATCGTTATCTATATTAGGAAATAAAGGTGCACACATAAAAACCCATCTCTCAAAGTCTCAAAGAACAAATGTCAATCATCCAAACACTGATGGTATCCATTTTTCATTTTCCATAGTTGTGCTAATAAACACACACACCCGCAGATCTACAAAAACACACAAACATGCACGGATTTGAGAAGAGTGGAAAGAGAGGGGCGACAGTAAGGCAACGGTGACGGGCGGCAATTGGGGGAATTTGGAGGATCTGTAAACATACACAGATCTATGAAGAGAGAAAGATAGTGATGGGCGGCGGATCTATACGACCGCTGGGTACATACTACCTCCGGTCAAACACCACCCACTGTGTGAACACCATCAAACACCACATCAATACACAGGGGGAAGGAAAATAAGGATGGCGTGCGGCAGTTGGGTGGTGGTAGGATCTGATGGCGGAGTGATGGTGGCTGTGGGATCTGATGTCGGAGTGATCGAGGAGGTGGTGGCGGTTATTCTCTTTTTCTTGATAGATATAACTTGATTGATTGTCTTGCAAGATGTATAATATAACATGGAAGTAGATATATGTAAAATCCCAAACGTTTTATGTTTGACTATTTGACTTTCCGTTAGTTAACATTAGGTCATTATGTTTATGTGCCCTATATGGGATTATGTGATTAAATGCTTAGGCGTTTAATATGAAATGACAAATATGATGATTAACGAAAGTAAAGTTAAGTAATAAGGTGCTTGTTAGTATGTTAAGACTCCCGGTAGAAAGTTAAGCTAAGAACGTTAAGTTATAAAGTTGAGGGGTCCTAAGTGTAAGTTTAAAGTTTGATGGCCAGGGGGTTAGGGAGCAATTAGGCAGCCCTAATTGTCACATAACACCTGCTCTTGTGTGTGAAACCCTCCAGCCGATTCCCCTCTCATCCCAAGACAAGTTTCCCTCAAGATTCAATCGTTTTGTGCCGTTTCGATCAAGTTTTGATTAGATCTTGAATCCCTAAGTCATCTACAGGTAATATAGGTAATATTATCTTTGAAATCTGATCTTATGAGTCATAGTTGAGTATTCAATCCAGGCCATGGGGTTTGGGTTGGGTTATTTGAATAAACGTTTACCGATTTCATGTTATTCGGGTGATTGAATGATTGATTCATGTTGTAAAGGATTAAAGGTTTGATTGATGGATTTAAGTCAGTAAAAGTATTGTCAAAAAGGTTAATTTTATGTCCCAGGTCGAATTAATGATTGGTGTTCGTGTGGGATTCGATTTAAAGATTAAAAAGTTGGATTTTGGTCGAACTAGGTGTTGTGCTGCGCAGAAGCCTTTTGTGCGGCGCACAGATGGGGTTTTTGAAAAGTAAAATTCTGAATGGAGCCCGATATGCGGCGCATGAATCCTTCATGCGGCGCATATCCTCCAGATTTGTAAATTGGTTCCCAGGTGGGTGCCCGATATGCGGTGCACAAGGGGATCTGTGCGGCGCATAAGTAGTTTGCTCAGAATTTGGTTAGTTTCTGTGACGAATTTGGTTGTTTTGTGCGGTGCACAAACATTCTATGCGGCGCACAAATGGCCAAATAAGGTTCTGTGCGGCGCACAGAATTTCCATGCGGCGCATAGAAGAGTCCAGTTTGGTACTTGAGTTTCGTTTAGCTTATAGAACGATCTTATAATCATTATAGGTAGTCGGGAGCACTTAGCAAGCACCGTAAGACACTTGTAAATGGTTGGTAAGCTGTACCAAGGTAAGATAACATCTTTTGTCACCTGTTGGTACAACAAAATACGTTTTCATAAGTTAAACCTTCCAATTGAATAAGAATGCACGTTTTATGTTTATGGGAGACTATGGGAGGTTGCAAAGGGATATACTACTTACCATTTATGATGTATAACATGCTTATGCAGGTTGCAAGGGTATGAGGTAAGTATATACGCATGAAATGATGAAATGATTATGTATGTATGAAATGATGAAATGATATGATATATGCTTGCATGTGTGGCTGATCACCTAGTCACTAGTCCTTGATTAGGATTGCCATGTTCACGTGCACGTTAAGGGCCCTAAAGTAAAAGATGATATGTGATTAGCTTAGGTGAAAGTGTAACCTAAACTAATACAAAGATTAAAGTCTCGAGCATTATGTAAAGTCTTGTGTTAAGCTTAACCCGTGCTAGCTCCTCGGGGCTGGTGCGTACGTGGTCACGTGGTTTGGGAATCATGATACCTCCCGTGGCATAGTTACGTTTGAGTATTCCGGGTGGAGTAACTAACCACCAATGCGTAAAGGCATAAACGGTTTATTCAGTTGGATTGACTTTGTCATTCCTTAACGACGCCGATGGACCACCTTATGGTTTACCCATCATGTCGGGTGTGAGGACTCCATGTATGGTCTATGACCGCCTACACACAACCCCACATCCCTATGTAAGTGGCATAAGTCACTTAGCCTACATCTTGGCAAAGAAATAAAGAAAGAAAGAAAGAAAGAAAGTATAGGCACACTTTAGGACATGTTGAACCTAATGTTATGTTATGTATGTTTGTATGTGTTATTAACATTAAAAGATGATTTTGTTAATATATTATGAATTGGCAAATGTTTTCAAATTGTTATCTTACTTAGCTAATTTTATTAGCTAACACTTGTTCTTTGAAAATGTTGTGCCTTCAGGATAATCAAGTTTGAGCTAGGCGAGGATTAGCTTGGTGAGACTTTGGTAGAACGAATAAAGAAGCTTAGCAAAGACATTACACGCTTAGACTTCCTTTAGCCTTATGTTTGGCTATTTTGTTTATGTTTCAGATTTGTAATGATGGGCATTTATGTTGGTGCCAAAGCTTGGATTTACTTTTATTATTTTGATGATGCTAGTAGTAACACCAAACTTTAAAGGTACCATCCGTTACGGATGGGGCAGATTTTATAAGTGATCCTTTCCGCTTATTTTAAACGCCGTTTGGCAAAGATTTTTGGAAAATCCAAGTTTTTAAACGACGGGTGTTACAAGTTGGTATCAGAGAAATGGTTTAAGTGAACCAAAATTCGACCAAGACCTTAGGATTTTGGACTTAAACCGTACGAAAAATGATTGGCTTAAGTAGTAATGCTTTAGCTTTATGATGAAAATGCTTTTAGGACGGGTTGGGATGAGTGTGAGTGTAGGTTATGGCTTATATATGATTATGTTATGCTTGTGTAATTAA
>JAXHQA010000432.1:0-10000 GCA_034093135.1 Erigeron breviscapus
CAAAACTCTTTAAGTACCGATCGAATTGACACAAAAACATTAATCTTTGATCATCAAAACATCTCTTATCAATCCAAATCGTTAAAACATCATTTACAATCGTTTTAGGCCAAATACTTGATTAAAACACATAAATTAACCAAGAACACAATGAAACCCTAAATCCTTTACAAACCCCTTTTCAATCAGATTTGATTCAACACACACGACTCATGATCTGAAAATACGATCAATGAATTGATTATTACCTGCAAATGACAAATAGAATGCAAATACTCTTGACAATGACCACCAATTCACCCACAAAATGACTTTTCGGCTTGAGATTTGATGAGAGAAGACTATGGAATGACTTAGGATCAGTTAGGGCTTGTTTAGAAGAAGTGAGATCTGCAATTAACCTCCTAATGACAGCCTCTAAGCTACTAATCCCGTTTTTGACTTTCCACACATGTCAAAACTAGTCCCTAGGCTTCCTAATCCTTCATTATTGGTCACAAACTTCTTTATTGCCCACATACAACATTAACCCTTCATTAAATGTCACTACATAGACATAATTTCTTCATATTTCACACATTTATACTACATTAACATTTAGGTTTTCAAACCTCACACATAACACACATTAACTACGTATATGCATATATTCACACTAGAGTTAACGACACACATGAGGTTGACTTAACAGCGTTAGTCAAATCTTAAAGAAAAGTTTGGGATGTTACACTTTAGGCGTTTATCAAGATGAAACAATTAAATTTGATCTAATGGTTATAAATTAAAAATGAAATTCATCTAAGGGTCTCTGTTTATTTAGGAATGAATTTAGGACTTTGTTATACATATATATTGGTAGATAAAACCAAACAAGAAAAAGGTCCTATTTTGAGAGAAGAAGAAGTAAAATGGTGATAAACAATTCTATCTTGGATTGAGAAAGTTGAGTTGGGTGAAGACTTATTCCATTTAGGATTTTGATTCAACACAAAACTTCATCTGAAAAATAAATCAGCTTATGATAATGTAACCTTCACCAATTAACTTTTCAATAATCAATATGCCAATTTAACAAACTAAACTGTTTTTAGTCGGGTTCGGACAAGCCGATTGTGTTAGCAAAACTCGTCGACCTGAATTATTTTTATACTAATTTTAGATATAAAACTATTACTTAATTTCTTTTTGACGTTTTCTCAATGATTTTATAATGGCTCATCAAACTTTATATATATAGTTATATAAAAGATAATATTTTGATAATGGCTCATCAAAACTTTATATATATAGTTATATAAAAGATAAAATTTTGATAAGTTAAAAAATGTGTTATTGATTTTTATGATTAAGAATTATAAAATGTAAGGTTTAATAAATAAATCAATTTGGTAATTGAATAAATTTATTATATAAGAAAATAAATTTGACTACATATATACGAAAAGTAGAAGTAATAAGTTAATAGCGTGGTGGGTGGTGGAGTGGTCAAGTAGTGTAAGTTGCTGTAAATGTAATTGTTGTAAAGGTGGTAATGGAGATATTTTAAAAGTTAAGGGTTTATGATGTAAATTAGTAAAATAAGGGTTGAGGATGTAAATTAGTTTATTAAACAAATTAGGTAATTTTTTATTAACTCATTTTAAAAATAGGCCTTCATTAAAGGTAATTGGGTCATTTCCAAACTAACGTTTGTGTAACTAATTTCATAAATAAGGGGCTGGATAATTTTTATAGATAAAGGGTATTTTAGTATTAAGTTTGTTAGAGATTGATAACTGTAAAAGGGTAAAATAGGTCAAATTTTTATATGAGGTACTAACATTATACTCGTGTGACGCGACGACAACAAACAAAATATATTTATTTCTTGATTTAATGATCCATTGGTACTCTTATGAGTCACAAAAATGAAATTTATATCATCTCAATGTAATAATATTAGTATGTCTGTTTGTCATGGTTTATTTTGTTAGAATTGCAAATTATTTATATATATATATATTTTTTTTTGAACAGTATATATATAGAGAGAGAGAGTTTTCCTTATTTTGAGAACTTTTTTTTGTAAGAACCATGAGAACTCTTAAATTATATATTTGTTCACATGTTTTTTTTGTTCATTCACATGTGAAATGATATAAAAAAGTATGTTGTAGAAGAAACTTTTTTTAAAAACCTTCAAAATAGCCTTTTGTGAACTTGTGAATGAATATTTGTTCACGTTTTTTGTTCACATGTGACAAACGACTACATATAAGGTTTTGAAAAAAAATTTCTTCTGCAACATATATTTTTATAACGTTTCACATGTGAATGAACAAAAAAAACATGTGATCCAATATGAAATTTAAGAGTTCTCACGGTTCTTACAAAAAAATGGGTTCTCAAAATAAGAGTCCCCTATATATATATATAATATATATATATATGAATATATATATATATATAGTTTTCTTATTTTGAGAACCATTTTTTTTGTAAGAACCATGAGAACTCTTAAGTTATATATTTGTTCACATGTTTTTTTTGTTCATTCACATGTGAAATGATATAAAAAAGTATGTTGTAGAAGAAACTTTTTTTAAAAACCTTCAAAATAGCCTTTTGTGAACTTGTGAATGAATATGCTCACGTTTTCGTTCACATGTTAACAAATGGGTATATATAAAGTTTTGAAAAAAACTTTCTTCTGCAACATATATTTTATAACGTTTCACATGTGAATGAACAAAAAAAACATGTGATCCAATACATAATTTAAGAGTTCTCAAGTTATTACAAAAAAATTGGTTCTTAAAATAAAGGTTCCCTATATAGATATAAAGATCAATGACCATTTTCTTTAAATATATCAAGAAAATGATTATGTTTAATTTAATATTTTAGATAAACATTACTTCTAAAATAAGTGTACAAATAATTCATTGGACTTTTGATAAACGTATATAACATTTCATAAGTAGTTATTTTCTTCATTTATAAAAGACTTTCATAAATATCAAAATCACCGTAATTATATAAATAAAAACATTGAACAACTTGACTGATTATAATTTACTGATATTTTTGTCAGTTTCTAAATCTAATTATAATAAATTAAATATATTTATCTATCAATATTTCTTTAAACAAAAATAAGATATGTTTTGATTATACGTGTCATTTTATTTTAGTGATATTTTTTTTTCTTTTATCAAAAATTCTCTATATCATTTTATGAACTTATTAAAACAAGCTATATCATGTGATTCTCATAAGAAAATAAATTTAACTTTAAAAGAAAAAACTTTACATATTTACATATGGGATATCCTCAAGAGAAAAAGTCATTAAATTTTCACCACCAATATGACCGTTGGCTTTATCTATCTATATATCCCTAACGTTCATAAAAAGTCTTTTTTATTTAAATAATTCACAATTCGTCCGTTTCTCACCTCTTTGTTAGTTACCGTTATATTCATCACCCCGCCTTCCATCTTCCCTCTTAAACCCATAAAATTCTGTTCATCTTCATTCAAACCCTAATCTTTATATACAAAAAAAATCCAATCTTTCTTGATTTCGAGAAACCCATCCTTTTTTTCGTGTCGGTTTCGTCTGTTGATGATATTATTTTTCGCCTGATCGAAAAGAAACCCCAAGTTTTAAAAAGCCAAGATTTTGAGATCAACTTATTTGTTGATAAAATAATGGCGGCATTGGCACCTGGGATGTTGTTAAAGCTATTAAATGGGATGAATTCAGGGGTGAAACCAACAAGTGAACATAGGAGTTCACTTTTACAAGTAACCGATATCGTCCCAGCTGATCTTGATGAGAAAGATTTATGGCCCAAACACGGGTTTTATATTAAAGTTTCGGATTCTTCTCATTCGATATATGTTAGTTTACCTTTTGAACAAGATGATCTTGTTCTTAGTAATAAAATGCAGCTTGGTCAGTTTATTTATGTTGATAATTTAGAGCCAGGTTCCCCTTTTCCTATTGCTAAAGGTGCTAAACCGCTTCCGGGGAGACACCCGTTTATCGGTACGCCTGAACCGCTTATGGGTCTGAGAAAAAAAGGCGAAAAAAGTGAACAAAAAGAGATTTTGAGTTTGAATTTGAATTCGGGTACAAAGTCTTGTGTTCCAAGAAGAGGTTCTTGGGGAACAGGACAAAAAGGGGAAGATGGGGTATGTGGATCACCAATGGTTTTGAAGCCGTGTCCATTGGATTTCGATCAATGTACGCCTGTGAAAACGAGGTCTGCAATGAAGGTTAATTTCCCTATGTCGCCGATGATGAGAGGACGGGCAGATGGAGGCGTTAGAGCCTCTGCAGGTGGAGGGTTGTTATCGAAGATGATGGAAAGTCCGGCTACGAGAAAAAGCTGCGCTATTAATTCTTCTATGATGAAGTATACAAGGAGCAAGAGTACAATTTGTGACAGAGATGCAAAGATTTTAAGAAGTCCTTTTAATACAGCTGTAGGTACATCTTCCTCATTATTATTTTTAAATCTTTTGAATCTTGGTAAATGCTAAATGTAGCTTAAAATGAAACATTCTATATAATCAGATTAGTTATAGAAAATTATGGATTTTCTGCAAGTTATTTGAGAAGGAAAAAACCAATTACATGTCCCAAATTTAGTTGGCCTTGAGTTAATCTTTGCACTATATTATTCCAGGAAAAGAAAAGCACAACTCCACCTCCAAGTTTACGGAACGCACGAGTGTTGTCTTCTCCCAGTGTCGGTGTTGGTTCGGAGACCAAGAACTATTCAAACTCAAAAATGGCTTCACAACAAGACTCTCCTTATGGGGACTCCAACTTATCATTTAATTTACCAGGAAAACTTGGCCTTTTGGGAAAGGTATACCTTCAACTGCCAAAAGTTTGTACTTTTCTGTAATCCATTCTTGAGTTTTCAAGTTTTGACTTTACAAACAATATGATAGACTTTACAAACAATGTCACCCTTGAAACTCAGTTCCTTATTGTGACCCAATTTCCAGAGATTTTGACCTTTTTCTACTGTGAAAACATTTCAAGTTTTGACTTTTCTGCAACTCCATATGGACTTTTTGTAGTACTTTTTTATATATTTCTGTGTTTCAAAGCCAGTGTGCAAATGTTAGTAGTAGTTCTTAAGTTAGAAATTCACCATAATATACACCACGCGGTTGAGGCCCAGACTTCCACATAAGAAACCTCGCGTTTCAAAGCCGATGTGATCTTCTTAATTCAGTTTTGACCTGTTACTCTGCACAAGTTTGTATTTTTCTGTAATCTATTTTTGAGTTTTCGAGTTTTGACTTCAGATACAATATGAATGATCAATTTAAACCCTCAAAACTCAATTCCTTATTGTCACCCAATTTGCAGAGTTTTTGACTTTTTTCTACTGTAAAAACATTATCCAGACTTTAAATTTTGACTTTCTGCAACTCCATATGGACTTTATGTACTTTTTATTTCTTTCTGTGTTTCAAAGCCAATGTGATTCTCATGATTCAGTTCTACTATTACTAATGTTCTAACTCATATCACTTCAGGAAGCCATCCAACAACGTGAAACGGCTCAGACGATAGCGCTACAAGCGCTTAGAGAGGCCTCGGCCACTGAAACACTTGTTCGGTCTCTCAAGTAAGGCTAACTTTTAGTTTTCTCCATGTGAACATTCATCTATTTTTTACTCTTTGTGACTTATACATGTAGGTCCATACCTAAAATCAAATTTGGGTTATAAAACTTGCAGGAATCTATCAAACTTGAGCAAGTCAGCTAAACCCGAAAATCCAGCAGACTGTTTTGACCAGTTTCTTGATTTCCATAACCAAATTGTTCAAGCAGTAGCTGAAATGACATCCATTAAAGCTGCAACCGCTCAAATCCCAGCAGAAGAACCGCCAGTCTTGCACGATATCATGAACAACAACAATGCAGACTCAAACAATGCATCCAAGAGGCGAGCTGCATTATACAAATCAATTGCAGCCTTTCCTGAACGTAACGATCACAAGTCAACAACACCCTTGGGGAAACAAATGAGACCATCGAATGTGAACCAAAAACAGAAATTCGTTGACAACGATGAAAACAAGAACCCCGGGGGGTCTAGTAGCTGCAGTCTAAGTAATACCATAAACTGGGAATGCAGATTGAAACCGAGGCTGGGAATTGGTTTATGGAGTTCTTGGAGAAAGCCTTGGAAAAGGGTATGAAGAAAACGAAAGGAATAGAATCTGATGCTAAGAAAAGTTCCTCAATCACTTGTATTGAAAGTGATCAATTGGGTTGAAGTTGAACAATGTGATTCTAGTAAGAGACCAGTACATCCAAAAGCAACACAAATTGCTAGGAAATTGAGAATTAAAATGAAGAACCCTTGAAATTTTATTGAAGAATGAGTGTGTGATTTGTGTGTGATTGTGAGAGGATTTATTTAATTGTGTCAAATATTGTTTGATCATGTACTATTGTTTTTAGTTTATAATAACAATATCAAGTTGAGATAAACACGTTTGGAGGCAAACACGGTTTCTTGGTTACTTAGACCATTTAAAGAAATAACAATGGAATACAATTGCTTATCTTGTGATGGGATAGGTTTAAAAAGCACTTGAAGATTTCGAGCAGGTTTGTGTCACTATTCACTTTGTACCGTAGATCAATTAGCATCCGTTATTATATTTGGCCTTATCGAACCTTATGCCTTCTAAGTTAATATCTATTTATATGTATGTCTTGCATGATACTTTTCTTATTTGCTCATATGACTTGCTTGAAGGGGGGATAAGGGGAGTTTTTTTGGTCTTGTTACCTGCATGCTTGGTTTTATGCACGTGGTTAGCTAAATTATGCTTTTAGGTTGTTAAATAGGTATTTCACCTATTAGCATATGTCTTTTACATGGCCCTGGTCTAATTATTTATCATACTTGAGTCACTAATTATGACATGGAGTGTGGTTTTAACAATTTAATGTGTCTCCCTTCTGAATTGTGATATTGCCCAAGAATGCTTATCAGTCCTTGCTATGGGTGCTGGTTTATCTCTATATCTCATGTTGGCTCTTTTATGGTCAATTCTATGTCATGCTTCCTACAGTTGATGCTTTCCCATTTACGAGTTCCCAAAATGATAATTTCTGGTTGATTTTTGCATTTTGTTCAAGGTAACATTTTTATAGCTTGATTCGAACTGCAATAGCTATTCTCAAACATTTAGGCTTTACATAGCTTTTATTCTGGAACAATCTATATGATCTACTAATGGACCACTCTTTCCGAGAGTTGTGATCTATAGACCTTCCATGGGGGACCACATCTGTTGCAAGACCCTCAAGAAATCGAGAAATAAGACAGGTGTTTTATAGAGTTATGACATAGTGGTTCGCCCTAGATCATGGGACAACCCTCTATGCACTTTAAGGCAGTTCATTTAATTGCGACTCTTCGCCAAAGTAGTTGTAGCTTTAACTTTTCGACGCAACAAACATAAGTTTTGCATGTATGAAGTTCTTGTGGTCGTA
Organism: Erigeron breviscapus; assembly: GCA_034093135.1. Lineage (NCBI taxonomy): Eukaryota > Viridiplantae > Streptophyta > Magnoliopsida > Asterales > Asteraceae > Erigeron > Erigeron breviscapus. The sequence continues at coordinate 7,523 of JAXHQA010000432.1, forward strand.
GGTGACGGACCAAATGGAAACAAAATAGAACCATGAACACTTCTCATCATTTTTTCAGTTGGATTTGAATTGATGTAAGGTCAGCGTTAATCATATATGTTGGATGAAACATAATTCTCTTCTTGATAATCTTTTATGAAAGGACTGATCAGTTTCTGATTCCCTTTTTTTGTTTTCTGGCCTTCCTGAGTTCCTGTATGATGTTGCTTGCGTTTTGCTGGTAACTGATCTTTAGATAATTGTTATTCGGTTATTCCGACTGTTGCAGAATCATGAAACTGTCAAAAAAGCTAACAAATGACGAGTCTATGTCATGTGACCCGCTTTATCTGTCCAAGGTATAATTTCCTTCCCTCCCTACCATAATGACCTTTTTCTATCATGTGGAAATTTCTACGTTTGCAACAGAATGCCAGCCCATTTTGAATCTGGGTTTTGTTGATCTCTAACAGGTCAATCGGGTATAGTAATTTATAGATTAATTGGGAACCTGACAAATGGGTGGAAAGTCGCCAGAGCCCATAAGTATATTTCAAATGCACAGGACCTGCCAAGTATCTTTATTTGAAAAGTTAGATTCTCAAATAACAGGAGTATGATTTATAATCAAACTTGACCTGTTAATTATATATTAAAGAATAAAAATCTTGGACAAAAAGTTCTTCAGGGTCAACCCAACCTGACTGACCCATCCACTTTGGCATCTTGAAGATTGGTCCTATTATTGTAGGCTTCCGTTTTTGTTAGAATGAAGTGTTTTGAACTGGAGCCTAACGGTTAAGGTTGGGAAAGAGTGACAACTATTTGACTTCGATGACTACGATGGTGTTCCTCAGAACTTCAAGTTGTGAGAAACGGGCTGGAATGCATTTCATTAGATATACAACTTTCCACCATTTCGTTTGTCAACCTGAGGCACGTATGCAGCAGCAAAGGATACTAATTTCTCTCTGAGTATGTGAATTAGTACATGTGAAATCTTGCTAATATTCAGCTTTGAAGCCAGACTGGTTGTTTTGATGTTACGCTTGTCATTATCCATGTACTAATAATTCAATTTCAACTTCACGCAAAAGAATCTACCGGGTCACCAAAATACTCTTCTCCAATGAATTATATTATTTAACTCTTCCTAAAATGCTTCACAACTGTCAGTGGGGAAGAAAGGGAGCGTTGCTTTGCAAGTCTGGGCGTTGGAATCAGTTGCATTCTATGCAGATGCCAAGAACCTCTTCAATATATGTTCAGTTCTCTAGCAGTTGGTAGGTAAACCTTAAATTACTGGGTAATTTCATTGGTTATTTTTAGAATATATAAAGTACATAAATTACCGATTTTCATGGTTTCAAATAGATGCCAATCATGGAGAAGGATATTCAGACGAAAGAAATGGAAGAACAGTTGCAAGAGCTTTTGGGTCTACTAAGACAGCGTGAATTACAAAGAAAAGAAGCCGAGAAGGAGCTAAAAGTAAGAGAGCAGAAAACTGTGGCAATCACATTAGCTTCATCTGCTTCAGTAACAAAATGCATCTAATTTTTCATAATATATTAATAAAAAGCATATGTTACCAATTCTAACTCCTCTACTAAAGCAGGGTAACTTTCGGAATTCATTGAAACATGAGTGGTCCTTTATCTCCATATTCCATGGCTGCGCATACCAAAACAGCTCAAGTACACAGCAGGCATAGCCAATGATTCGGTCAGGGAATCAGCAACTTTCATAGATCAGGAACGAAAGGTCCAAATCTTGATTAATTACTTAATTTTTTCTTTCTGTAGTTTATAGTGAATTTGGCTGAATGAATGAATGTGGTGAGTACAGATGGTTCCCCTTAGTCAATTATCTATGAAAAAACTGGCACTGGTCAGGCATTCTAATGCAAAACTGTGGAGGTGGAAGATGGATGTATCATCAATGGTTGCTACAATTCAAATGGAAATGGCAAAAACCATGGAGACTCTCGGAGCTCATCAAACACAGTGACGAAACACTCTGAGATCAAAACCTCGTCCACAGCCCATATCCAGCGTCATGATCATTCATGCATAGACATTTTTAATATGTTACCTACTGTATATTCGTCTTTTACCTCACCCTCATCTTCAACATACATTATAGAAATAAGGGCAGGTAAACTATCCCTGGTTGGGTATAACATAAAATATAATCCACCAATCAAAAGTGTTTATAAGGCTTGTACTAATTTTATTCGTGTTCTCCTCTCCTCAAACTTATTTCTCTTTCTTGTGTTAGGTCCTTTTTTTTTAACTGAATTTTTTGATGTTTCTATAGTTACATGCTTTCATTACATGAGCAATTTTTTCTTTTTAGATTTCGAATTATTCTAGTCTTTGTAACTTGATAGATAGAAGTGAAAGTGATTACACTAATATCTACAAGAAACATACAACTCCAAAAATTTGAGCATCATCTCACCACACAAAGTGCCAACAAAATAGTTTTTTATAACTC
>JAXHQA010000432.1:15000-77500 GCA_034093135.1 Erigeron breviscapus
AAAATACCCCTCGACGTGGAGGTAAGGTCACATATGATGACTTATTGATTGAAGAGGGACGAAATTTGAAAGATTATTAAGTGTGAGGCGCTGAGATTTTTCATTATAAGCTTTTCACTTTAAGAATGAAAGGTGTAAAAATTGATTAAATTGGGGGCTAAGAGTTTTACCGGGTATTACTCTGCTAAGTGCTAACAAAACTTGTGAATCCAAAATTAGATAGTTATGTTAACAAAAATTGATGCGTTTGCCGGGAGTCGAACCCGGGTCTATTGCTTGGAAGGTAATTATCCTAACCGTTGGACTACAAACGCTTCATTTTTAACCTTTTCGATTCATATAATATAAACTCCACATGATTTCTGTTTAAAGGGCTCGAGATTATATAAAGAAATTAAAATGGCCGATGATAAAACAAAACAGTAACAAATGACTAAATACTTGCTACTTTATGTCTTTGAAATTTCACATTGGTAAATTTACATGGCTCATGGACATGATTGTTTATGGTCATCGATTTTTTGAGTTTCATTTAGAAGACATTTTAAGCATTTGACATTGGTAACACCTTGTCACTTTTATAAATTGTTGATGACTTTTGTAACCGTGTTAGATCTAGAGAAGAGTATTTAGCTAAAGTTGTTGAGTTTTGACTTACGATTCATGATGACACAAGAAAATGTTTAGCAAGCTTTGTCAATGATAAAAATTGATTGCAACCTAGTAAGGGTTCCTACTAGAAAATTTGATCAACAATCTGGTTTTGAAATTTATTTCTTTTACTTCAAAACAACATTCTTAATTGTACAATGAAAAACTGGAATCGTGTGCATGTAATGTAGATCATTTTATAATTCTTTAGTGAGAATATAATCTGTAAGAAGTATTTGGCAACCAACTTCGTCGACCATTGATATTGTAAGGTGACCGGTGTTGGTGACATTATCAGAGGCAATAAGGGGGATCGGGGAAACTTAGCCCCCATCAACTAGTCCAATTTTTCACCTTACATGCACTTCTAGTGACGGTTGTCAAAGCCTAGTAAAAGTTCCTACTAGATTTTAATAAGGAAAATTACATATATGGTCTAATTTTGAGGTGTATTTTAGAATATGGACAACTACAAAATAATTTTCACATTTGGTCATACATTTCTTACTACCTACCTTAATTAGTAAGAAATACAAGTTGATGACGTACCCGCTGCCACCCAGGGTAATCCTCACTCTGGGAAGGTTGCGGACTAAGAAGTTACCCAGGGTGTTACACAGCCTGGGATGAAGAAGATAAGCACAAGAAAGATATTATCATATCGTTTCCTTAAATAAAGGAGATCGTTGCTAAAGTTAAGGAGCGGAAACCGGGTACGAAGGCTAACCCTTCACGAAAGATCACTATAAATGGGGGAAGACCCCAAACAGTGAACAATTCAAGAATCACGGAAAAAACCCTAACAACTCACATACAAGATCAAAAGGGTAAAACCCTAAAAGTCTAAACACACTCAAACCGACATACAAGGGAACAAAACTCCTACTAACAGGGAATCGCCGTTTAATCCCCTAAAACACCCCAAATCATCTTTGCAAATCATCAATTAGCTAAGGTCATGAAAAGATATGGTGTTGTGCATTACTTTTCTACTTCCTATCAACCACAAACTAGTGGACAAGTAGAAAACACCAATAGGGCTTTGAAGAGAATTTTGGAGAAAACTGTGGGAGATAACCCTAAGGTTTGGTCAAAGAAGTTGGATGACGCCTTGTGGGCGTTTAGGACGGCTTATAAGACGCCGATTGGCACCACGTCATACCGGTTGCTCTATGGTAAGACTTGTCATTTACCTATTGAGATAGAGCATAAGGCGTATTGGGCGTTGAGGAACTTGAATTTGGATATGATGGAAGCTAGTGAACTTCGAATGTTGCAACTTCATGAGCTTGATGAGCTTAGGTTAGGTGCATATGAGAATTCAAGGCTTTACAAGGAGCGAACCAAGGTTTGGCATGATAAGAGGATCCGTAGAAAGGAGTTTAAGGTTGGGGCTAAAGTTTTGTTGTTTTTGTCTAAGTTTAAGATCAAGCAACCTAAGCTAACTTCTAGGTGGATTGGACCTTTTGTTATCAAGCATGTTTATCCGTCGGGTTATGTGGAGTTGTTCAAGAGGGATGGTGAAGGATCCTTCATTGTTAATGGCCATAGACTTAAGTTGTACTTGGAAGAAGAACAAGTGGAGGGGCTAATCGAGGAGATCCCCGTTTTTGAATTGGAAACTTGAAAGGTAGTCGAGTCTAGCTACCGACTCGTAAATAAATTAGGCGCTTCTCGGGAGGCAACCCGTGTTATTTTCTTGCATTTTATTTTTGTTTTTGTTAATTAGATTTGATGTTGTTTTGTCAAGAAAAATGCAGGTACAATTTGATGTGAAGCGGATTGAGGTAAGTGTTCAAAATTTTCATTGTCAAAATTTTTCTAAGGAAAAAATGTAGGGTCGTGACCAGATGATTTGTACTGCGACGCAGTGGTGGTGAGCATGCTCACTGCGCCGCATCCTTTTATTACTGATGATTGGGTGAGTTTTTGCCCCACTGCGCCGCAGTGGAGGGTGTACGGGCTGACTGCGCCGCAGCCTAAACTAACTGACCTTTGGGAGCAAAATTGCCCCACTGCGCCGCAGTGGTGGTGAGTGTTGCCCACTGCGCCGCAGTAGGCCTGTTGATTGGTTAAATCGAAGAGAGGGGTTTTTAAAGTTAGTCAAAGAGGGTCATTTTCACCACACATTCAAAATTCAGTTTATCTTCTTCTCCTCTTTGACTTGAGAACCGAAAAAAAAAAGCATCAAAAACCTCCCCATTCCTCCTAATTCCCCCATTAATTAACCAATCTTGCATTTTTCGTTTCTTTTCTTTTTGATCATCATTTATCTATTATCATCATGGGAAAGAGGTAAGATTTCTTGACTAGTTTTTCTTTTTATTTCTTTAATTTTAATTTTTAATTTTTAGGGTTTTAATTTTCAAATTAATTAGTGGGTTATGTTAGTTATGGGCTATTGATACCAATGTGGTGTTTAATTTTTCGATTCTAACACTTGTTCATCCGATTTTGAGATAAAATAAATGCTAGAGTTTTGAAATTTTGGGGTTTTTGATGAACAAGTGTGGGGGGTGGCAAATAGGTTTTAGCTACCGGGTTTATCTCTTTTGTTGTTTTGCCATTGAGATTTTAACCGTTCTTGTGGATGTGTCCCTCTCGTAGGTTTTTGGGTTTTATCCAAGAATAAGGGTTCTATCTTGAACTCTGAACTATGATGTGCATGTTTGAGAATTGGTTGCTTTCAATTTGGTGGGATGATAGAAGTTGGTATGGTTTTAAAACTTGTGTTGAGCTTGTCCTTGTGGTAAATTGCTTTTGTCATTTAAGTCATAATAATTTAATGAGCAATTTTACTACAAATTTTTCCTTGGTAAAAGTTTAATCGGCGAAATGTGTTCTGAACGGTTATTGGGCTAATCCTTGTGGATTGATAACATTACTTGCATTCTCAAATTTCCCTAACACCTAAAGTTGTGAGATTCATTGTTCATATATAGATGTGCTAGGTGTTTACGGTTTTGGTTTGATTACCTTGTGATTTGTCCCTCTCTTAGGCTCTTGGATTTATTCGGGAGTAAGGGTTCCATTTCGAACTCTACACTAAGATGTGCGAATTTGAGGTTAATTTATTCCATTTCCCGGTTCTTTTCTTTGATTTGAGTGTGGCGGTGATGTGTTGAGCTAGAACTTGGCCTTGTGATCGTGACGAGACCGCAGTGAGATCACTTGTGTGATAAAAGTACATCGGATGACGAATTGGCATATAGGTTTGACCCATTCTTTTCTTTCTTTCTTTCTTTATTTTCACTTTTCCTTTTGTATATTCATACCCTTACTATACGTATACTCACTTACATATACATCCTTCCTTCCTTTCTTTGTAAACCTTTCTTATACATCCTTTTAACTTAGCCTTTTCCATTGTATATATCCACTTAAATATGTAAATTATACCTTACCATACCGATAGTCTAATCTGGGGGGCCTTTGATTGTTGTGGGTTGGTTTGCACGGTTTGTGAGAGTTTTGGTGGTTGATTGATTGGATTATGCTTTGACTTGGGGAAGACGGAGATTGGTTTAAGTATTGGAGCTTGTTTTGGAATGTTCAAAATTGATCATATTGTGCTTATAGACATTGTTCACCATTGTAAGAGGGTGCCTGCTAGTAGAGTAAAAATGATTTCAATTAAAAAAAAAAAAAAAAGAGCTTGGGCTACTAGTGGGTACTTCTCATTTTTATATGTCTAGAGTTGTGTTGTATCGTTAAGAATGGAGGGCTTGGTTGACTTTAAGTTGTTTGAAGTTGATACACCACAATGGTGTCGAGTTTGCTTGGTATTTTTGAGGTGTTTTAGCGGAACAGCAATTTATGGGTTGTTGGCAATCAATGGTACGGGTTTTGATTAGACTATTTTGTACATATTTCATACTTACCTTATACTTTTGATTGATTCCTTTCATTTCTAACCTACACTCCCTCACTCATTGTAAATGTCCAATATATATACCTTAGCCTAACTATACAACCATCTTATATGCCTATTTTGATGATGTACTTGGTGCTTACGCCACGTCGGTGGAGCTATGATCCTTGTTCAAGCCTATGGTAAGATATGCATCACGACTGTGCTATGAGTGATTCTTGAATATTCAACCCCAAAAGTAAGTTCGTTGGAGTACAATGATATTGATAGGTTCATTTGTTTCACTTGTGCATAGTCGTGTTATTGAGGCTTGTGGACTGTTCAGATATTGTCAAACATTTCGGGTTTTCATTTAAGATTAAAACTGCTTCACCCAACTTCTTTGTCTTTGACATACTTGGTGTTGCTTCTTTTTGATACTCGTAATTGTTTATTTAGCTTCTTTGCCAAGGATTACTTTTTCTTTAAATGTTGGATTTGCTTGAGGACAAGCAATGCTCAAGTGTGGGGGGATTTGATGTGACCAATTTATACCCATCGCCCACATCGTTATTGGCCTTTTTATTATATGTTTTTAGTCGATTTTGCTGGCATCTGGCGCGTTTATGGGTTTTGTTAGTGGTTTCAGGTTCTAAACAGGTGACGTGTCCGTTTGGTGCAATTTCGAGTAATTTTGAGGTCATGAAGTTGATTGGAGAGTTCGAGAGTGGAAGGAGATAGAAAATATGCAAGTCTTCATAAGTTGATGTGTGGCCTTTGGTTCAGTATATTTATACTGCGACGCAGTAGTGGTGAACAAGTCCACTGCGCCGCAGTCATCTCAAAGGAAAAGAGCATCGAGTCCAGTAATATTATACTGCGCCGCAGTGGGGGCATCACTCGCCCACTGCGCCGCAGTGGGGCATCACTGCCCACTGCGCCGCAGTGGGGATCTGCCACTGCGCCGCAGTGGGGGCATCACTCGCCACTGCGCCGCAGTGGGGGCATCACTCGCCCACTGCGTCGCAGTCAGCCTTGATCAACGAGCACTAAAGGCAGTGTATAAGCACTGCGCCGCAGTGGGGGCATCACTCGCCCACTGCGCCGCAGTGAGAGTACGGGGCTGAAAGGTTTTGGGCAGCTTTTGCTTCAGATTGAAGGGAGGTATAAATAGAAAACATAACCTAATTCCCAAAGTATCAAGTCTTCTTTCTAAGAGCTGCACTTCAAGGAACACCTTCAAGGATCAATTCAAGATTTCATCATCTTCCGATTCATTGAAGATTCACGTGCACCCGCTTAGATCGTATCTATTTTATTGTCTTGCAATTTCTATTTCTCAAACGATTGGTACATCATGTTCTTCCTTTATTTTGATTGTTATTTCAATTTAATCATGAGTGGCTAATCTTTTAATCACCCACCTTGATGAAACTAGACGAATGATGTGATTGCTATATGTTTTAATTCAAAGAGTTGATTTCAATTATCGTTGTGTCGAGCTCTTGATGATTTAGTTCTTTTATATTTATTATTATGATATTGGTGGCATGTGTGTCCTTCGTTAGTGGTACTAGTTGGACACAGATGTGATTTTCAAACAGTTGCTTGTCTATGAGCAATTATCACTAGTTCATGGTATGATAGTGAATGTCATTTTAATAAAAGGAATCATTTTGTCAACGTGTTTAGAAACGGTTGGTGGTACCACGTTTTAATTCACATAGGCACAGTTGTTAATTGGATAATCAAGTAAACTAATTGTTGGTAAGGTTGTCTAGGCATTGGTGGTACCGGCTTGGGTAATTAAACTAGCAACTTAGGTGTTTGGGTGATTTGTGAGCGGTTGGTGGTACCACGCGAGCATTTTATCCTTTCACGATTATCTTGTCAACTCTAAATGAATTTGGTCTTAATTGAATGCAATCATGTTTGAAGTCTAGCGAAGTCAAGGTGGATGATCTTTACTATTATTGTTCGAAGCTTTACCTTTACTTTTACGCGTTTTGTCTTTAAAGTTATTTCAATTTAATTGTCAAAGAGAGATTTGAAGCAACGCCCTATTTTCCAAACTACTTTATGAGACAATTGATTCAGACCAATCCCCGTGAACGAACCTGGACTTACTTTTTAACTATATTGCATACGATCGGGTCCACTGCCCGATAGTGTGTAGTAGTGAGTTTCAAGGTATTTATAGTTTTAATTTTTAAACTCGATTTAGCACATCACTTGAGCTCCCAGCCCCAAAGACAGTGAAGAAAGTACAAAGCCTAAACGGTAAACTCGCAGCATTGAGTCGCTTTCTTTCAAAAGGAGCCGACAGACAGTTGCCATTTTTCAAAACATTAAAGAACTGCGGAGTAAAGAAAGGGTTTGAGTAGACAAAAGAAGCCGACGAAGCGTTTGAAGAAATGAAAAAACACATAGTAGAACTCCCTACCTTGACATCCCCCAAGAAAGGAGAAACCTTGTTTATATACCTCGCAGCCTCCGCAGAATGTATCAGCGCAGTATTACTCACAGAAAGAGATATGCAACAAATGCCTATTTACTTTGTAAGCAGGATAATACAAGGAGCAGAGGTGAATTACCCAGAAATGGAAAAACTTGTGTTAGCGCTTGTTCACGCAACAAGAAGACTATGCAGATACTTTCAAGGACACCCAATAGTGATACTCTCGGACAAACCACTAAGGCAAATATTAACAAAGCCAGAAAAGTCTAGGAGAATGGCAATATGGGCAATCGAACTATGAGCATATGATATTGAGTATAGAGCAAGGCACGCAGTCAAAGGACAAATCCTCGCAGATTTTATCACTGAAATAAAGGAAACAGGAAACTCAGTAACCCACTCCACGTCACTCGTAGTAACTGGGGAAGCAGACTCTGAAACCTGGGAATTATACACAGACGGGGCGTCAAGCTCGGAATGTTGCAGGGCCGGAATACGGCTGATAAGCCCAGATGAAAAAGAATATACATATGCCCTAAGTTTTGAGTTCGACACAACAAACAATAAAGCAGAGTACGAGGCACTAATAGCGGGGTTGAACCTAGCCAAAGATATGAAAATCAGAAACATCAAAGCATTTGTGTACTCCCAGCTAGTAGCCAACTAGGTGAGGGGAGAATATGAAGCTAAAGGAGAAGCAATAAAGCTATACTTGGAAAAGACAATGTAACATCCCGAAACTTTTTGACGTTGACCGTTAACTTGTCGTTAGCGACCGTTAGTCACTATGTGTTTTATATGTGCTTATGTGAGTGAGATATGTGTTAAAGTGATTTAAAGTAATGAAATTAATGTTGATAATGATTTATAAAGTCAATTAGTGTTCCCGATAAGATATAAGAGTTGTTAAGTGTTCCCGGTTGCGTTAAACGAGTCGTTAAGGGCCGAAACGAGTTGTAACGAAGTGCGAGGGCCTAGATGTAAAGTTTTAAAGTTACCCCAGTATATATATGTCCTCTTGGTCGACCTAAAGGCCGGAGAAATAGATCAAAACCCTAGAAAAGTATTTCACACAAAACCTAGGTCAATTCTTCAATAACTAGTCGATTTCGGGGGATTTCGGAAGGGTTTTTGCTTGGTTTTCGATCCGTTGATCAACCCTACAGGTATTATATCATCCTTTGATTGTTAATTAAGTTCTTTAATTAGGTTTTGTCCATATAATTCGGCCATGAGGGCTGGGGATGATCAATCTAAGTGTTTTCGGTTAAAAATCGACGTTTTCGTGAATAAAGTCGTTAATTGAGTTAGCTAGCAACATCAAGTTGCAAACTTTAATGATGAATTATGTTGTTTAGATGTATTAGAGTCTATTCCAGGTGGTTAATTGGAAACCCACTTGATGTATTGAGGTTTTGATCAACACGTTACCGATTTTACGTTTTTCGGGTGTCTTAAAGAGTGAATCATTGTTGTATTTGATTCAAGGATCAATTGATGATTTCATAATGTTATTTGAGTCATAATTTGGTGTATATGAACTGTAGAGGTCGTGGTAGATGTGTGATGGTCGAGATTGCTTGCAAAACCAAGTGTTTACTAGATCTGAAAATTCAGTTGCATTGCAAAAATCATATCTCTTTCAATTAAAAGAGTTAGGAGATGAATCTTATATTTTTGAAAAGGTCTATGTGTCCTCTTTAATCGATATAAATAAAGTTTCTAGTGATTTTGCCCATAGATAGGCGAAAAGTGTCTATTTCCAAAAGTGGTCGAATTTCGGACGATTTCTGCAGGCCTATATTGTAAACGTCATAAATCATTCATTATAGAACTTCAAGAGTCAAACTTTATATTTCTGGAAAGGTCTTTAAATTCCCTACATTTCTTAAGAACTAAGTTTTGACTCATTTGGTCATCTTGAGGTCGAAAAGTCGCCTGCAAGTGAAGGGTGCGAGTCTGGAAGTTGATCTCGACGAGACCACTAGTGGGCTCGACGAGATCGTGGTCAGCTCTCACTTTTGATACATTCTGGAGATTGAGATCGATGAGACCATCCCTGGGCTCGGCGAGATCAGCCAGCAGAAAGGTTTTAAGCGCGTTTAAGTGTCTAGTTGACTTATATATCCTTCCTTCTTGTACCATAGGTTGTCGGGAACACTCGTCAAGCACGATAAACATTTGTGATTGTTGAGTACTCCATTGAGGTAAGATACACGACTTTTCTCACGCTGGAGGCACAACAAAAGTAGTTTTCTTTAATTAACCTCTTAACTGGATTATCTTATGTGTGTTGGGTTTTCCGGCTTATGCGGGAGGTTATGTGGGAATGTATGTATGATGAAGTGGCTTATTATGATATGATGACGTTTAAAGTAATGTGGTTATATGCATATGTAGTATGTTGATTATAATTATGCTGCCATGAAATGATTATGAGATGTGTTGTGATAATGATAATGTCAATGATGTGCTTTGATGATTGTTATGTGATGGCTTATGTGTGGGAAACCGTTCTAGCCTTAGTGTTAGTGCATAAAAAAGTAAGAAAGATATAAATAAGTGGGAAATGCTATAGCTAAATATGTGAGATTGATGTGGGAAGTGTTAAGCTTAACCCGTGCTAGTTTATGCCAAGCTAGTGCGTACATGGTCGCTTGAGTGGCTCCTTGCGGCATAGTTACGTGGGACTAGTATTTCCGGATGGAGTGACTAACCACCAATGTTAAAAGCATGACGGGATACTATGGAAATGGCATTGCCTTTCCTGAAAGTTAAGACGTGGGATTACAATGTGACGTGAGATTTAATTAAGATATGTTGATACGTGTGATATAATCGTTGATAGGCACAATTAGGAGTAATTACTCTACATGTGCTAATATGAATACGTGTGACAAGTTTATGTGTGGTATGCCAAGTCATGATATGAAGCTACGTTTAAGTGTAAAGTCTATGTTGACATGATATAAGATATTGATTAAGATGTGAGTATACGATGATATGATGTATATGTTGATATGAAATGAAATGTGATGCAATGTGGGAAAAGGGAAGTATGGGTTGATCTATGATTGTTGTGGATGATATGTAATGTGGTTATGTTTTGATAAGTAAAATATGATGAAGTTTTATGCAAGTAAAATGAAGAACGTTTTATCAAAATGTGTGTATCTTACTTAGCTAATTTATTAGCTAACAAGTAGCCTTTATGAAAATGTTGTGTCCTTCAGGATAAGCAGGTATAAGCTAGTGAAGTGCGTGGATCGTGAGATGGGTAGAATAATAAAGGAAGATTAGCATTAGTTTCCCGATGCTTAGACTTCCCGTTAGCCAATGTTTGGCTACTTATTAATGACTTATGTTGTATGTATTGATGTATGGCATTTATGTTGGTGTCATAACTTGGATTTATCATTTATTGTTGTGGTGATATGATTTAGTAACACCATTTTTATGAAAGGTACCATCCGGTTACGGATGGGGCAGTTTTATATGTACGCTTTCCGCAAAGTTTGAACGCCGTTAGGCAAAGTTTTTGTAAATCCATGTTTTTAAAATGACGGGTGTTACAGACAAAAGAATTAATTGAGCAATTCGGGAGCTTTAACATCGAGCACATACGAAGAAATCAAAACAAGAAAGCCGTTGCCCTAAGTAAAAGAGGAAAGCAAGTTCACGATTTAGTCAAAGAGGAAAGCAAAAACTGGATGACCCCAATAACAGAATATTTGGTAAGCGGGATACTCCCAGAAGATGAAAACGAAGCAAGAAAAATCAGAATAAAAGCTCCACAATATAAATTGATGGAAGGAAATCTTTATAAAAAGGCATTTTTGAGCCCATGGCTCCACTGCGTAGGACCCAAGCAGGCATAAACGATAATCTTCGAAATCCACGAAGGAATCTGCGGATTACACGCAGGACCCAGGTCGGTAGCAACAAAAGCACTACGCCTAGGGTATTTTTGGCCATCAATGCACAGAGACGCAGCCAAGCTACTACAAAATTGCGAAGCATGTCAATTGCACGCAAACGTCCCCAGACTACCAAAGCATGACATGACATCAGTAAAGTCCGCGTGGCCTTTTACAAAATGGGGAATTGACATAGTAGGGCCACTACCAAAAGCGCCAGGAAAGGTAAAATTTCTAATTATAGCAATTTGATTATTTCACAAAATGGGTGGAAGCCAAGCCAGTGGCAACAATAAACGGAAAGGCAATCGAGAATTTTGTCTGGGAATACATAATATATCGATTCGGGGTACCACAAATAATTGTCTCAGACAACGGGAAACAATTTGCGGAAGGCACGTTCCCAGAGATGTGCCAAAGGCTGAACATAAAGCAATCCTTCACATCCGTATATCACCCACAAGGCAACGGACAAGTCGAAGCGATCAACAAGCAAATCGTGAAAGGAATGGAAAAAAGGCTAGGCCGCAGTCACAGTGGCTGGGTAGATGAACTACCATTAGTACTCTGGACACATCGCACAACAACCAAGCAAAGCAACGGAGAAACTCCGTTTTCCCTAGCATTTGAATCAGAAGCTGTTTTACCAGCAGAAATACAAGTCTCCACATGTCGAACGTCAAACATGAAAGACGAAGACAATGATACAGAAATGCGTATAAACCTTGACCTCCTAGAGGAAAGAAGGGAAATTGCCTCAATCAGGGAGGCCACATACAAGCAAAGAATTGGGAAATATTACAATAAAAGAGTCCACCCAGATAACTTCAAGGTTGGTGATTACGTCCTCCGACTCAATAGCGCAAGTCAGGTAGAATACCAAGGAAAAATGGGCCAACATGGGAAGGACCATACAAGGTTGATACAGTCATTGGAAACGGCGCTTACAAGTTTTCTACAACGGATGGCAAGCCCATTAGCAGAACATGGAACGCAACAAACTTGCGTAAGAAGAGAAAAGAAGAGAAGATTTTCAACTCTTATGAACGAATAAATAAACGTTCTATTCCAATAAAGTGCACTATTTAAAATTACAGGCCTGAAATATTAAAAACGGTGGGGACGCCTACCTAGCAAATACAAGGACGGGTAACAAACCCTCCAGTATACAAAACCCTAAAAACGGCCACAGCAGGCGGAATCATGACCCGGATGAAGAATCCGAGAAACAACATCATGACCCGGATGAAGAATCCGATCGTCAACCCGGATGAAGAATCCGAACATAAATCATGACCCGGACGAAGAATCCGGGCATATCTTATAAATATCAAAATCTTCACTGGCGGCTTCATCAACAAGAGATTTGCCAGCACGAGGATTAACAACAGTCAGATGGTGAACAAAGGGAATTACATCGGTCAGCACCTTTCTATATTTAGCCTGAAGGGAAGACACCTCAGATCGAAGAAGTTGTACTTGATTTTCTCTATTCAACATCCCATCTCGAGCAATCTGCAGTTGGATATCCTTCACATCAAGGGTCCGCTGTAAAATTTGAACGTCAGAAGATTGATCATCAACAGAAGTCCGAACAAAACTTTGGCTCTGGTTCACCTCCCCAAAGCGCTGCTTCAAAGCCTCCAGATCCGATTCCAACCGACGAATTTTTATCATGTCAAAATATGATCTAGCACCAAGCTTAAATTTTTGGCCGATGGTTTTTATCCGGCCATGTTTGCAGAAGACGCTCCTCTTTTTTCGGTAACCCCACTTCATTTAAGAAGAAAAAGGAAAGATGGCCACCAGAGAGATAAACACGATAGGCCAGATCTAATTATTCATCTTATATTGGGATACGAGACGCACTATCATCGATTTACGAGAAGGCCCATTAAAAGATTCAATTTTGTTCAAAATTGCCCCTTCTAAGGCCTTCCAGAAGACAGCAGGCTCCCAGGGAACGACTCTTTGCGGAGACTAAAAACATGATCCTGGCATATCATATTATTAGTCTGGGGGGCTTGATGACGTACCCGCTGCCACCCAGGGTAATCCTCACTCTGGGAAGGTTGCGGACTAAGAAGTTACCCAGGGTGTTACGCAGCCTGGGATGAAGAAGATAAGCACAAGAAAGATATTATCATATCGTTTCCTTAAAAAAAAAGATCGTTGCTAAAGTTAAGGAGCAGAAACCGCGTACGAAGGCTTACCCTTCACGAAAGATCACTATAAATGGGGGAAGACCCCAAACAGTGAACAATTCAAGAATCACGGAAAAAACCCTAACAACTCACATACAAGATCAAAAGGGTAAAACCCTAAAAGTCTAAACACACTCAAACCGGCGTACAAGGGAACAAAACTCCTACCAACAAGGAATCGCCGTTTAATCCCCTAAAACACCCCAAATCATCTAACCTAATCGGCTGTACAAACACAAGTAACCAATAAAATCAAGATATCAAACATGTAAAGGTAGGATATACAAAAAATTATTTTCATATATCTTACAAAATTATATCTTTGCTCTCACTATATTGTTGGCACTAACACTATGTGTGTTGTATGGCCAACCGAATATGTTTCATCTCGTATGTGTTACCAAATAGGAACTTGGTGTGTTGTTTGGATGATATTTGGAACTTTAGCGCATGGAATTTTTACTAGGAAATCCTTACATTGGTCCTCGAAGCCCAATTTCATAAAATCAATTTCAATGAGGGAATTGTCATCTAAATTCAATGGCTTTAAAAAAGTTTTATATGAACAATTTCTCTCAACTAAATGGGCATCTTAGCTCTACTTGTGGTTCTCAAAAACAACTGGCTACTATAATAGTTATTATACTAGTTACCCCCACGAATGATGGTATAAAAACGATTACACCTACAAATTTTATTTTGTCATTGATGGAGGACCATGGATAGTAACAACTAACAAGATAGAAAATGATGGTATACTCTTTTGAAAGAGATGATGATTTGAATATACAAAAGAGATGAAGAAGATATAGATGGATGGTTTAGATTTGCAAAAGAGTAGATATGTAAATTAATTTAACATATGTAAGTGTACTATCTTGTCACATGTCTTGATTGTATTGGTTAACATCATTTCTTACTATTAAAGATAGATGGTAAAAAATGCTTGACCAAATTTGACCATTCATGTAATTTTCCTATTTTAATATACTCCCAATAAATTGTATGGATGACATTGCTCCCAAAACGCTAAATATTTTGGAAATTGTGTGTGTGGTGGTGCAGCGGAACTGCGGAAGTAGTGGTGGGAACGAGAGAGAACGTTGAAAACTTTGGAAGCGGTTCTAAAACCCCACGGAAAAGATCCAAATTACCCATTTAAGACTTATTGGGCTGGTTCATTTCTTTCATTTTAGAGTGGACTAAAACATTTTTCAAATTGGGCTTAACTAATTGGTTATTTAAAATAGCTCAAATGAAACTGAGAATAATAGAAACTTATCAAATGTCTCAATAATCTCTAATTTTGAATTTTTTTTTTCGTAGTACACTTCACAATAAATTAAAAGCGCGTTATAGTAGAACTATTGCGGTATTTGCCAATATAATATAGTTACTAAAATCTATAGCGAATCTCCTTTTCACCACAAACTGATATTATTATGATGTTAGAAACTTAAAATAGCATACTTATCGACTTATCGTCGTCAAGTCCCCTAATCAAAAATCCCGGATCCGCTTCTGGAAGTGACTGATAACTAATGGTATGAATTAGCTAATCTATATTAATCAGTTTTGAGGTACATACAAAAAGGGTATATGATCTCTTCGGTTGCATTCGTCATTCATCTTTGATTTTTTCTATACATAGCTTTTGTGCATAAATTGTTCAAACCTTTCGATCGATTATCAATGAAAGAGAGAATACACCCGTACTTGCCTATTTATTTAAGCTCAAACAATCAAACTGAAGTTTGAAGATATAAGAATGTTGGCTCCTCGTTGTGGCTTCACTTAAGCTTTGACTTACTAGTTTTTATACACTAATTCTACATTCCATCCATACTCATTTAGTCATTTACATATTGTACTATTGTAGTGTGTGAGAGTTATTTTTAACGGATGTCTTTTTAGAAACAATTTTTCTACTGTTTGGTAGAATTATGACCGTACACATCTCATATTTCATATCCTTATTTTTGATGTGATTAGGTATTATTGTTGTTATAGCGTGGGAGTTATTTCTTTCTTAAGCTTTATTGGTCATCATTGTCAAAATGTGTGTATATATACCGATAAAATAATAGAAGTTTGTTGTTATAAAAAGTAAATATAGGACACAAATACATTTACTTGCACGAATAATGTATATCATTACTTTTATAGTAACATGAAATTGTTGTTTTTTTTTTCCATAGAATTTGTAACTTTGGTAAAGGAGAGGTTCTCTATTGTGCTACCTACGACTAATTTATAAAACCTGCCAATTTAAGACACTCGAATGTAACCCAATCTTCTATATTATCATGTGGAAGGAACAAATGATATGTAACATGTTTAAATAGTAAAATATCCAATTATCCAAACAAATCAAAACGTGTCAGAAAGGAGAATATCCATTGTTTACTCCACCATTATCCTTTTCCTTGTTTCCCCTTCTAAATGATTGCGTATACATAGTGACATTACCCTCTTTTTGTCCTTAATTATTGAATTTCACCCTCAACACTTATTATATTGACAAAAATGCTTCTTTTAAGTTTTAAGGACTCTTTTTGGCTCTCCAGTTAATATTTGATTATGTAATGTATTACGAGTATATAATTGACATTTATCGTGTAACAAAACGAAAATTCCTAATATAAATTTTCATGCTTATAATTTGGCATGATTTATTTTCAAAAAAAATACAAATGTTACACTTAGAAAAAGCTATATGCCTAAATATCATAGCATTATACGAAATTATTTGACTGACCCACTATATTAGTTATACTACTTTTTTTTAATGCGCGTTATTTGACATGACTTGTAATCATACACTTGTAAATAACTTTAAAAAATTATTGCAAATATGAGATCAAGTTTGCTTATTACTTATTCACCTTTGACAATTTATAATGTACATAAGTGTCTCTTTGTTTTAAAAACTGTATTCCTCCCTTAAGTTAATAATTTCTAATTAAAAACAAGACAAATATTTCGACACTACAACAAATTAGTCAATTCTACACACTTTATTCTACACAATTTCAAAAAGTGCGTAAAATTTTATTGAATCGTTCGCACTTAAAAATGTGTACAAATAGTCTACATTAAAAAGTGCTAAAAAAGCTACAAGCTTCACATTTAAAAGAGTGAAGAAAAAATGTTCACACTAATAAGTGTGTACAGTTTTATACTTTATGCACTTATATATAAGTGTGAAGATCATTTCTTCGCAAGTGATTTCTACGCACTTGTGAAAAAATAACCCGCGAAGAAATGATTTTTCAGTGCGTAGAAATCACTCGCGAAGAAATTGATTTATACATTTAAAAGTGTGTACAAATCTAATATTGTACACACTTATTAGTGTGTAAACATTTTTCTTCACACTTTTAATTGTGAAACTTGTAATTTTTTTCGCACTTTTTAATGTAGACTATTTGTACACATTTTTAAGTGCGAACAACTTAACAAAATTTTACACATTTTTAAATAGTGCGTACAAACGACAAATTTGTTGTAGTGCGGTGATAATATAATGTACATATAAAATGACTTTTTTTAGGCTTTGATTGAGTAGTTAATAATTTTACCCCTGGAAATTGAGGTCAGAATTTCGATTCTTATTCCCGAATGTGTTAATCTACTTTATGTGTATTCAGGTAACAGTCTTTCTAGCATAAGTAGAGGTAAGACTTGAAAATTATGCCATCGTTGCTTTTGTACATATACTCCATCCTTCCAAAGCATGCAAGATACTACATACCACACTCGATCTAAAAGAGACATTCAAAGTCATCTCTCTCCTTCCAAGGCAGGAGTTCTTGTTCAATAAAGTATATTGATTGAGGTCGTCAGTACTTCTCTATGTCTCCCTGATAGGGAGGTTCTATTTTGAGCCTATTATCCATTTACTTTTGTGAAAATCTTCAAAGGTATGTTTTCTTGTATTCTATCTTTCTCTTGGTTTTGTACAAGATGGTTCCTGTGACGAATTCGGTTAGTAGAAATTTTAATTGGTCATAGATTATTGTTTGAATGCTTCCGTTGTGTCTTGAATACCGAAATCCAATATATTATGGTGGCATTGTATAGTATATGTAGCCATGTAGGTCCTATTGATAAGAGAATCCTTGAATGCAACGAATATGCATCTTGAAATGATCCATGTTCAACGAGTTTGATTTTTCTTTAAATTATTTTACGATTAACAAATAGTTTTTAGTTTACATGCATCAATTATGTAAAACTTTAATCTATAGTTTAGTTAAAAGTGTTAACCCTTTGTTATAATATGTGTCAATTTATAACAAAAGTTAAACATTTTCAACTAAACTATAGATTATAGTTTTACGATACTTACATGTAAAAGAAAAACAATTTATTAATCAGAAGAAATTCTAAGCAAGCTCGTTAAACATGTATCATTTCAGAATGAAGTAATCCTATCATCCGAGGATTGTCTTGTTAATCATACATTCATATAAGTAATGTCTTTGCTAGAGTTTTGCTACGATGATGAAGCTATAATTACTAAATTATTCTTTTGATTTAAATTTTATTAACTCAATTCGATAATAAATTAATAATAACTCCCAAGTCTTGAATTATACATAGGATTCTGAAAATCACCAATATAATATTTTATTTAAATCGTAGATATTAGTATCTTTTATTAAATAGTATCCGCGTAATGTATAATGGTTGATTTTTTTTTCATAAACATTTAAATTATGATGTAAAAAAAATAAAAAGTAAAAGTCACTTTGGGTTATTTAAACGCACTGACATGTTTAAGTTATGCTTTTTATTTGTTGATAAAATACCTGAATATGATTATTTTTTTGAACATTAAATACCTGAATATGATAGTAATTGATAAAATACCTGGTATTAATTATTTCACATTTCTTAAAAATTTCAAATTTGAAGACTTGATCGAGTATCATTTTGTCCAAACGGTGATTACGGGTCCTCCAATTAACAGGTTTTGAAAGTAAAAGGGTGCATTTCATAAATACCAGCGTCATTGGTACATCCCTCGAGGTTGTGGTTCATATTATCAAACACCTCACATTACAAATATTTCCATTTCTAATAATTTGTTATTTTTAATTTGGCGCCTCTCCCACCACTCCGAAATTCCAGCAATATTCCTTCCCTTCCCTTCCTCCCTATAAATAAAATTCCATTTGCTATCAATTCACACTTTTTTCACTTTCTCTCTCTTAAAAATTCTCTCTTGCTGTTTCAACTTAACGGCGATGGTTACTGTGAATGGCAGCTTTCCGTAACGGTAACGGAGGTGATAACACTGCTTCGCCGTCAATGGAGGATCAACGCTTATGGAAGCACGTTCACGATAACGTTCACGGCAACATTTATCTCGATCCTGTATCATATCTCTTCCCTCTTTTATCTATATATATATATATATATATATATATTCATCTGTATATATATATGTGTGTGTATGTATATGGCTATTAATTTATAATTAGTTTCAAATGTAACTGTTTCTATGAGTTTCTGAAGTTTATACTGTAGAAGTTATTAGTTATTTGCTCAATTTATAAGTTTATCGGAAGTTTATTTCAGTTACATATCGCTACGTATTTGAAATGTTGTTCTAGCCAGGTTATTTCATCGGTGTTTATTTAATTTATATTTAATTCTGCAATATTTATACATATGCTAATATATACATTATTATAGGTATATGTATGTATCTATATGTGTTTATCTGTGGATAATTGTAGGTTTAGTCTATCGCTAATTAGAAAATTAGGATATAATTAAATTAATGTCTAGTTAGGTTCCATTTGACTGCTTGTGATTAATTTCAAGGCATTTCTGTTATTGTGACAATGTAATTTTAGCTATGTTTGATTTAATTTTGAAGTTGCCGAGTTTGTTGTTAAGTTATTGATGATGTGTAGATTTCGAATTACATTCACTAGAAGACTAAAAGTCAATATATAGAGATATGATTGTGATTGCATAAGTTCTAGCGTGATAATCATAGAATTGCTTGTAGTGTATCTAAGTCAAATCTGCAAAGTGTAACTATATCGGATTACTTCAGATATTTTTCAAATTAAATTCAGGTTGTTGCATTTGTTGTTAAGTTATTGATGATGTGTAGATTTCGAATTACATTCACTAGAAGACTAAAAGTCAATATATAGAGATATGATTGTGATTGCATAAGTTCTAGCGTGATAATCATAGAATTGCTTGTAGTGTATCTAAGTCAAATCTGCAAAGTGTAACTATATCGGATTACTTCAGATATTTTTCAAATTAAATTCAGGTTGTTGCATTTGTTGTTAAGTTATTGATGATGTGTAGATTTCGAATTACATTCACTAGAAGACTAAAAGTCAATATATAGAGATATGATTGTGATTGCATAAGTTCTAGCGTGATAATCATAGAATTGCTTGTAGTGTATCTAAGTCAAATCTGCAAAGTGTAACTATATCGGATTACTTCAGATATTTTTCAAATTAAATTCAGGTTGTTGCATTTGTTGTTAAGTTATTGATGATGTGTAGATTTCGAATTACATTCACTAGAAGACTAAAAGTCAATATATAGAGATATGATTGTGATTGCATAAGTTCTAGCGTGATAATCATAGAATTGCTTGTAGTGTATCTAAGTCAAATCTGCAAAGTGTAACTATATCGGATTACTTCAGATATTTTTCAAATTAAATTCAGGTTGTTGCATTTGTTGTTAAGTTATTGATGATGTGTAGATTTCGAATTACATTCACTAGAAGACTAAAAGTCAATATATAGAGATATGATTGTGATTGCATAAGTTCTAGCGTGATAATCATAGAATTGCTTGTAGTGTATCTAAGTCAAATCTGCAAAGTGTAACTATATCGGATTACTTCAGATATTTTTCAAATTAAATTCAGGTTGTTGCATTTGTTGTTAAGTTATTGATGATGTGTAGATTTCGAATTACATTCACTAGAAGACTAAAAGTCAATATATAGAGATATGATTGTGATTGCATAAGTTCTAGCGTGATAATCATAGAATTGCTTGTAGTGTATCTAAGTCAAATCTGCAAAGTGTAACTATATCGGATTACTTCAGATATTTTTCAAATTAAATTCAGGTTGTTGCATTTGTTGTTAAGTTATTGATGATGTGTAGATTTCGAATTACATTCACTAGAAGACTAAAAGTCAATATATAGAGATATGATTGTGATTGCATAAGTTCTAGCGTGATAATCATAGAATTGCTTGTAGTGTATCTAAGTCAAATCTGCAAAGTGTAACTATATCGGATTACTTCAGATATTTTTCAAATTAAATTCAGGTTGTTGCATTTGTTGTTAAGTTATTGATGATGTGTAGATTTCGAATTACATTCACTAGAAGACTAAAAGTCAATATATAGAGATATGATTGTGATTGCATAAGTTCTAGCGTGATAATCATAGAATTGCTTGTAGTGTATCTAAGTCAAATCTGCAAAGTGTAACTATATCGGATTACTTCAGATATTTTTCAAATTAAATTCAGGTTGTTGCATTTGTTGTTAAGTTATTGATGATGTGTAGATTTCGAATTACATTCACTAGAAGACTAAAAGTCAATATATAGAGATATGATTGTGATTGCATAAGTTCTAGCGTGATAATCATAGAATTGCTTGTAGTGTATCTAAGTCAAATCTGCAAAGTGTAACTATATCGGATTACTTCAGATATTTTTCAAATTAAATTCAGGTTGTTGCATTTGTTGTTAAGTTATTGATGATGTGTAGATTTCGAATTACATTCACTAGAAGACTAAAAGTCAATATATAGAGATATGATTGTGATTGCATAAGTTCTAGCGTGATAATCATAGAATTGCTTGTAGTGTATCTAAGTCAAATCTGCAAAGTGTAACTATATCGGATTACTTCAGATATTTTTCAAATTAAATTCAGGTTGTTGCATTTGTTGTTAAGTTATTGATGATGTGTAGATTTCGAATTACATTCACTAGAAGACTAAAAGTCAATATATAGAGATATGATTGTGATTGCATAAGTTCTAGCGTGATAATCATAGAATTGCTTGTAGTGTATCTAAGTCAAATCTGCAAAGTGTAACTATATCGGATTACTTCAGATATTTTTCAAATTAAATTCAGGTTGTTGCATTTGTTGTTAAGTTATTGATGATGTGTAGATTTCGAATTACATTCACTAGAAGACTAAAAGTCAATATATAGAGATATGATTGTGATTGCATAAGTTCTAGCGTGATAATCATAGAATTGCTTGTAGTGTATCTAAGTCAAATCTGCAAAGTGTAACTATATCGGATTACTTCAGATATTTTTCAAATTAAATTCAGGTTGTTGCATTTGTTGTTAAGTTATTGATGATGTGTAGATTTCGAATTACATTCACTAGAAGACTAAAAGTCAATATATAGAGATATGATTGTGATTGCATAAGTTCTAGCGTGATAATCATAGAATTGCTTGTAGTGTATCTAAGTCAAATCTGCAAAGTGTAACTATATCGGATTACTTCAGATATTTTTCAAATTAAATTCAGGTTGTTAGATTTATATAGGTTGTAAGTATTTAACTATTCACAGCATTGTTGTTTGCTCTCTGTCTTCGTTTAGATAAGGTTACCGGTGAACTGTTAGTTGTTTTTAGCTTAATTGTACACCCTGAGAATAGTTCTGAAGCCATGGGGATCTAAATATATTCTAGCTGTACCTGGTTCGTGGTATTGTCATCAGCTTGAATTGTTTGCTGTTTTATGCCAAGTTTATTTTCAACAGGTCTATCACACATGGTATATCCTGGAGCAGTACATTCTCGGTTTGAGCATTCAGTTGGTGTTTATTGGCTTGCTGGTACTGCAGTTGAAAAAATCAAGGCACATCAGGTAAGAAATACATCTTGATTGCATGGCGATATCCTTAATCCTGTTTGTAAATACTTATCCATTAACAATGACTGGATTGCAGGGGTTAGAGCTTGACATTGATCACTCAGATATACAGACTGTAAAACTTGCTGGTAATTAAGTTTATGTGGTCTAAGTGTCTAATATCACTGCATATGCTTTTCTGTTTCTATTATTTCCTATGGTTTGCCATCCGTAGGTTTATTGCATGATGTCGGTCACGGGCCATTCAGTCATTTGTTTGAAAGAGAGTTTCTTCCTCAGGTTATTGAAGGCTCTACATGGTAATTCTATCAGTAATTCACATAGTGCATCTGTCTAAAGCTGCGTTTCAAAGTACCCATAACAATATTCATGATGATTTATAAGTCTAAGAAAGAGTGAATACTCATTTTAATCAGCTTTTGTCTTTTATTCCCAGAAGTTGTTCTTTTCTTGTGTGTGCAATGCAATCATTCTGCATTATATTTGCCAATTTCATTTGTTTAATCTATTTTAATCAGCTTTTGTCTTTTATCCCTAGAAGTTGTTCCTTTCTTGTTTGTGCAATGCAATCATTCTGCATTATATTTGCCAATTTCATTTGTTTAATCTATTTTAATCAGCTTTTGTCTTTTATCCCTAGAAGTTGTTCCTTTCTTGTTTGTGCAATGCAATCATTCTGCATTATATTTGCCAATTTCATTTGTTTAATCTATTTTAATCAGCTTTTGTCTTTTATCCCTAGAAGTTGTTCCTTTCTTGTGTGTGCAATGCAATCATTCTGCATTATATTTGCCAATTTCATTTGTTTAATCTATTTTAATCAGCTTTTGTCTTTTATCCCTAGAAGTTGTTCCTTTCTTGTTTGTGCAATGCAATCATTCTGCATTATATTTGCCAATTTCATTTGTTTAATCTATTTTAATCAGCTTTTGTCTTTTATCCCTAGAAGTTGTTCCTTTCTTGCTTGTGCAATGCAATCAGTTTGCACTTTATTTGCCAATTTCATTTGTTTGTTACTATGTTGTAAAATGGTGACATGGAACTGAGGATGTTAATTGTATCTTGGTTTTTTTCATTATGTCTTTCTTTAATGAGCTGATTAAAGTGGTTTTATGTTTCTTTGATACTTTTAAGTTCAGTTCTGATGAATTGTTTTACCTATCTAGTGTCAAATTGATTGATGATTTTTGCAGGTCCCATGAAGATATGTCTTTGCAGATGATAGACTACATGGTTGATGAACATTACATAGATATTGATTCTGAACGCCTGAAGAAAGTGAAGGTTATTTTTCATAGCACACCTTTTTATTACCTTGTTTTACTTGTATAAAGAAGTCTGTCTTGTATCTTTTGTATTGTCTGGTTACAAATGGTATATCGTTTTCTTTTTACAGGACATGATCATGGCTGCTTCTGAGAAGACTGTAAAAGTAAGAAATAACAACTGAAGTGACTTCTGTGTTAAGAAGTGAAGCCTTTGTACTGGTTCTGTCTCACTATCTAATGCATCATCATTTGCCATTGTTCAGCCTGTGCAGACTTCAAGAGAGAAGGCTTTCTTATATGACATTGTTGCAAATGGTCGAAATGGCATAGATGTTGATAAGTATGTAATTTACTTGCCCAAGACCTACAAAATCAACTGTTTGTTATGAGTGAATAACAAAATTCGACTCTTATTTTCTATTTCGGCTGTGCAGATTCGATTATATTGTCCGTGACTCTCGAGCTTGTGGTCTTGGCTGCAACTTTCAGTTTGAAAGGTAAAAACTTATGCCGTGCAATATTATTACTTTTTGTATAATCAATTGCTTGACAAATAAATCTTTGGAATTTCTCAGGCTGTTGGATACTATGCAAGTCATAGACAATGAAATCTGCTATCGTGCCAAGGAATGTTAGTATTTAATTGAATCACTCCATAGAAATTGTTTCCATCCATTGTCTTTTAACTTATTATTGTTGATCAGATCTGACGGTCCATAAGTTGTTCTACACCCGTGCTGATCTGCACCGCACAGTCTACACACATGCTAAAGTGAAGGTAAGTGTTGAAACTCAAAGTTTGTTGATCTTAAATTTCACAGATTGTGTTCAAAGTTGAACATGTTAATAACCTGTTTGGGATCACTTTGTAGGCAATTGAACTCATGTTTGTAGATGCTCTTGTAAAAGCGGATAACTATCTTCATATTTCATCATATATTCAGGACCCATCTCAGTACTGGAAGGTATTACTTTGTGTAAAGCTTGACACAAATAAAGTTTGTTTCTCACTATGTAATACAATATTTGCAGTTGGACGATTCAATATTGAAGACGATTGAAACTGCTGAGGCTGACGAGCTTAAGGAATCAAGAGATCTAATTCGGAGAATTCGGAGAAGGGACTTGTATCAGGTTTTTCTTTAATGAATGATTGAATATATAAAAATCTTGTTATAGCAATGTGCTTTGGCTCATTTAGTTAATTTTATGAGGTAAACTTTTTTTAATCCTTCTTTTGGTAGTTCTGCAATGAGTTTACCGTCCCCAAGGATAAGTTGGACCATTTCAAACGTATCACTGCACAAGATATCATTTGTTCACAGGTGCTCTAACTTGTATTCTGTTACGATCTAGTCCCTCGATTACACAGTTACTGAAGGTTACTTGTGATTCAGAAATCTGGCGGGGTTAGTCTAAGAGAAGAAGAGCTAGCAGTGAGCAATGTCAAAATTGATTTGACAAAAGGGAGAAACAATCCTCTTGAAAGGTATCATTTGAAGAATTGTTTCTTACTAGCACTTGTCTACTCCATATTTTTTTTCTTGTTTCAAATAGAGTTTTCTAACTTCATACTTCTATCTCTCTGTGTTTGTCCAATCTAGCATCAACTTCTTTGAGGTACGTAAACTTCTTATTCCTGAAACCTTATCTTGCCTAATTATATAGAATGATCAAGTTAACAACACGCCAACAAGATTTATCTTCTTCCAAGATAATCAAACTTTGTTGGGGTTATTTAACACTTTAACCCATGTTGTTCATATCTCCACATACAGGATTATAATAGCAAAGAGAAATTCACAATTAGCAAAGATCAGATAAGTCACTTGCTGCCTGCATATAATCAGGACTTGATAGTGAGAGTGTACTCCAAGAAGCCTGAACTGGTACTCTCAAATCCCAACAGAACAATAATTTTTTTCACACAAACTCACTCTTGAGAGTTATTTGGTCCTCATAAATTCCTCCACTTTTTAGGTGGAAGTAGTTTCCGAAGCATTCGAGAATTTCCAAGTAAAGACATATGGAGTGAAAGCGCAAGTACATGGAACTCCTGAAAGGAAGAGGCGCAGGATCTTCTCGTGATTGTCTCATGCTGTTTCGCGTAGAAGATGTACATGCAGAATATATACGGATACTTCTTCACTTTGTCTATTTGATAGAATTACATAAATACAGGTAGAAAACTCATGATTACTGGGTAGTCTTACGTATGGTACTACAGCTTATTACAGTTGTATGAATGGTCGTATGCTAGATTTACTAGTAACAAAAACCTTTGATGTGGCAAGTAGTAATTTCATATTTTTAAATGATGTATTTCTTGGCAAATCATGTTACCGTTAAGAATGTCAAGTCTATGGCAACTATGCTTTCGTAACTAGGGACATGCATATAGTCAATTTAATTATACTAGAGTCCCAATTCGTTTACTTTGATGGTATTTTATCTGTTCGCTTTAAACACAAATATCATACTAAAAGATGCAACTTGATTAGATTCATGAATTAAAGCAATTAGTAATTCTGTTTCTAGTTTGGCTATTTGGCCAATTCCCTTCTTAGCTCTTGATGTTTGCTTTAAGCTTAGTCGAGTAAGTTCCATGGCTTCCTACATCTTATGAGAAGGGCCCGTAGCTTTCTCACAACTAATACCTACTTTCATGTACATTATATTCTATAAACCACTTAACTAGTAAGTATTAGTTTAGGACTAAAGTTTGTTAACCTTACAGTTTTTGGTTATAGTATGTGGTGTCTCTTTATGGTTTTCCATTACGAAAATAAGCGACGATCAAGTTTTAATAAAGGAATCAATATGTTTATATACATCAAAGGAAACCAGGTACACTTTATGTACATCACCCATTTCTAATTTGGTTTAATCACTGAAATGTTCATCGTATTTTTTTCCATGTATCATCATGATTTTTTTTGGTATTGTGCTCTGTATTTAACAAAGTTTCAAATTTTATACACATATGATAACCGCTACCGGTTTAACTAGTAAAACTTGTTTCTCCGGTGAATTTCCAACCACCACTCTTTTTCCAACTTCTCCATTTTATCCATATTAAGCATTAAGTTCTTTGGCTCGTACAATATACAATATTTATAAGAACAAACACCATCTATAAGAACTGAAAAGCGGATATTTACCTGAGAAGACGAGTTTTAGTCAACAGATCACACGAATACCATCTATGTACAAAACTTGAAAGTTTGTTGGGTAATTAGTAGTATAGTACGATAAAAAAAAAAAATCCGTGATGCAAGGAGAAAACTAACCCTTTTTAATTCTACCACTGATTACCCATATGTGGATATCTATATCGCCTTAAAATCCAATTAAACCACTAAAATTAGATGTCAAAAAAGGCTCTTTCCATGCTTATATTGCATAGTCACTTCACTTACCAGCAAAAGTGGTATCCAAAGATCAACTACGTCGGTGTTCATGGGCAAACCAGACCAGTTTCATAACTATCTAGAAATCTGGCATTTTACTAATTTCAAGCCCTGAAAGATGATAGATATGTACAAAAGAAAATGAAAAAAAAAAACATAAACCCCAATTTCTGGAGGTGTCAAATGTGGCTAACACTTGGGAGATAAGGTGGTTTCCTTCTCTTTTGCAATCTTGAACTCTTGTACAAGTAGATCATATATTTTCCCTCTTAAATTGGAAGCTTCTTCAGGACGAAACCATTCTTTGCTGAACTGATAACACCAAAAGAACACAGATCACCATCTGATGGTACCAAACACAAATATAAATGACTGAAAAATCAGATGGGAAAAAATGATACAAAAAAGCATACCATTGATAAATCTTCCTCTCGTAACCTCTTAGGAGCTTCCTTAATGAAACGTTCCATATAGAACAGAACAAATAGCCCACAGTCAAAAGCGTTTCTTTGCCTTGGAACCTATTTGAAATGAAAATATCTCATAATCTTAAATCTAAAAGATGGTCATAAGCATGATGTTAACTAACTTCAGTAACAAAAACCAATCACGAAGCAAGAAATTTCTATAAGAAATGAAGATACTGATCAAGAAGTCACGCTGATTAAAAAATTTACCTGAACTTTTCTGTCAGTTATTCTACAGTCGAGGTTTTCCCAGATTTCATCCTTGATGGGGGGATCCAAAAGTTCATCTGAATTCTGCAGGTAGCTCCACTCTTCTTTTATAAAGCTATAATAATACATGAACTACAATTATAACAAAGGATAATGGGGCTAAACATTTATTACAGCTATAAGCTCTTTCATCAAACAGAAAACGGAATCTCAATCCATCATATTCTGATAAACTTGGTAACGTGGTGTAA
Source organism: Erigeron breviscapus (assembly GCA_034093135.1). Taxonomy (NCBI): domain Eukaryota; kingdom Viridiplantae; phylum Streptophyta; class Magnoliopsida; order Asterales; family Asteraceae; genus Erigeron; species Erigeron breviscapus. The sequence continues at coordinate 42,602 of JAXHQA010000432.1, forward strand.
AGATGTACAATATACCTTTTGATGTTAACAAAAATTGATTCGCTGTCATGTAGTCCAAGTGAATCCAGATGAAGAACAGCAGGGCCTAACTCATCTACGTTGTTTGGGATACATATAATTACCAGGCTCCAATGAGCACTATACGAAGAAAACATCAAAAACATTTAATTATATAGATAATAATTGTTAAATACCCAATAAGTATTGTAAGCTTACTTTTCATGAATCGGAAGAAGTATGTAAGCTTTTTCAAATATGTGGATATTTTTCCACCATTTTCTGAACTTATGGAAATAATCTTCCTGGTAATCCAACTAAAGCACGCAGACAAGTTATTAACCCATAGTTTAGTCATATAAAAACAAATTAATAGAAAGTAAAAGTACATACCTTCTTGAGCTTGTTGTAAAAATATGTATTGAAGAAATGATAATTGCATTTTGCATTTTCTGATGAAGATGAAAGCTGCTGAAGATATCTAGCCAAACAAGACAAGCAAGTTATTGTAAGCAACTTTCTGAAAGCTCATTACGACATTACCACAAATACAAATCAGGTGCAAACATGTGACCTTATTTTGCAAATTTCCCTTTTCCAAGAAGATAAATTGAACAAATTTCTAGCACATAGTTCAAGATAGTTGATAAACAATTTACCGGATATAGTAGTTCATAATAGCTGATGAAAGCCATGCTTCAGGATCAAGACATTTCATGTCTGTGTAAATAACTTGAACTGGATCCTGGTCGTCCCTGTGAAAGGAGCATTTAATCAAGACTGACTCCCAATTTCATGAAGTGATAAATATGAGTCATTGTTATATGACATACCTTGATGGGTAGTAGACTTCAACATCTTTCATGCTGAAAATTTAAATATGATCAATCAAACACATCTAAAGTCTCAAGATAATAAATATCAAACAAAAGAACACAGCAATACCACTACCAGTCACTTAATTTTTCTGCACAAGGTGTTAAATTCCAAACCAGAGGCTCATCATCCTCATCTTCATCCAGCAGACGATAATCTGATGACTATAAAACATAAGATCATACAAAATTGAGCAAATGTGGAAGTATATGCAAAGAAAGCACATTTTGAAATTCAAAAAAGAATTTTCCAGGCATATAAATACATAACAGGAATGACTTACACGTCTAGGCTCCCATTTAGTTGAAGGCTGGCTTTTGGGAGCAGATGTCCTATCGAAGAAATAAAAATGTTAGGCTTACATAGGGTGTGTTTGAACTTGCATTTTGAAACTGATTACCGGATAGAGAATAATCAGACTCGCATAATCTACCACAGCAAAACAGGTAAAATAACGAGAAGGGACAGCTATTATTGTTTCCCTGATTAAGCTATCGTCATATAAGTTTTGCAACCTCAACAAGCACTGACATACACTTATAGAAATAGCTAAATCCATGCACGATGATATAAAAAGGATTTTGCTAATCATAGACGGGTATGGATAAAATGCAGAGAAGTGTTGTACGTAACCCCCTCCCCCCAAAAAAAAAAAAAAATAAAAAAAATAATAATAAAAATAAAATAGTAATAATAATAAAAATAAAATAATAATAATAATAATAATAATAATAATAATAATCAACCAACATGTGCAACACTTTTTGTGTGTTAACTAGAGCCCTAAGGGCAAGGTTAGCAAAATCCTATATAAATAAGTAGTGATAACATAAAAAAAAAAAAAGACAAATAATCAGAATCAGTTTCACAATGCCCAAACACAAGAAACTGAATATTAGCGACTTGAGAAAAGATAATCAAATCACTTTCAAAACACAACACAAAACACCTCCTTAAAAGGGAAGCTATGAGAAACCAGTGATAATTACAGACAGATGAAGGTTGAAGTTTCATACCTTTTGAATGATTCCCAAATATCTCTGTCAGAATCAAGAGAACAGGTAGTAGAACGGTTGACTTTTTTATCACCATTTGAAATTTTCTGCTTCCCACTATCAAACAAAGGACTGTTGGTCGGCCAAGAAAATGGTTTTGTTCTCGAAGATGTTTGCTTTGTAGATCGCCCCCTACTCGAAAACTGTGCAGCTTGATTCATGGCCTTTCTTCCTTGACCATGTTTACTGAATAATTCGTCGTCTTGAAATGCATCTACAGTCCTGGAACACTTCTGCTAAATAAAAAAAAAAGAAACGTAAATGTTCATTTCTTCCTTGACTAGATACATAACAAGCAGTCATTTGTAAAACAATTCAATAAGGGATTGCAGTATCGTACATCCCTGTCCAGCTTCTTGTTAAACAGATTTGCAAAAGATTTCTGATCACTTCTCTTTTTCCCGCGTGACGCACCTATATAACCAAAATCTTTGTGCTAAGAGTAACCATCTTAAAGCTTACGGAATCTGAATAAGCAGAAACATAATGTACAGATTCACATTTAAGACATGATCAAAATCTCACCATCATCACTTAGATCAGAAAGTTGCATAGTGTCTTCACGTTTGGTAACACCACCCTGATAGCAAAAACAATAATAATAATTAACACCAACTTTTAACAAATTAGCATAATGCCACTAAACTAAAGCTTTATAGTGTACTTAATCGTTCATCCATATAGCTAAAACAACTGGAGAATACTACTGTCTTCCAACACTGATGAAATAAGTACTTAATAAACAAGAATTTATTGCCTAAAGCCCTAGACCACCCATGTACTTTTCCATTTACCTTTTCATGTCATCTAACTATTTTGTCCAATTAAATCATTAACTGAAGGTTTTTTGCCACTTTTGAGTCATTAAAAGATTTTATATCAATTCTTAGTTTATTACTATATATCATTTACCATAGTATGTAAGGCTAATGTTTTAGTGCATAGTGCACACATTTAACATCAAAATAAACCATTTTTGAAACCATAACTTTGTATATAAGAAGCTAAGGATGGAAAAAAAATCTTTTAGTAACTCAATTGGACAGAAGATAGTTTGATGGTCAGGAAGTGACAAATGGAAAAGTCCGTGAGTATTCTAGACAATAAACTAGTTAGCTATTTTGCAGATTTCAATTGGACAAAGTATTTCTAAAACCATCCAACTTGTCATGTTTAGCTATAGTGTGTATCATACTTTCGAACAATCAGACCTTCTTACGTGTACCAACCCTTTCACACATCTGCTGTTGTGCTTATCACTATGAGGTGACCTCATCATCATATAACCGGTATATTAATAGCAGACGTGGCAACGATACAAATTGATAAGCCATCAAAATTGGGGTTAATGGCTTCATAATGTATACAACTATACACAAATGTCTATAGTATGTATCCAACTATAATCATGTCCATTGTATGTATTTAACTTTCAAATTTTTAACAATGTATATACTCGACCAATCAAAAGCTTGCAAACCGACAACCTTATAATAGACCTTATAATAAACCTTATAATAGACCTTATAATAGAAAATGTAGGTAACTACATTTGATCAAAATTTAATAGAAAATGTAAAAAACCTTATAATAGAAAATGTAGGTAAGAAAGTAAAAACCTTTTTGCTATTAATTTTTTTTCTTCTTTCAAGTTCGGCTTCACAACGGCGAATATCTGCCCTGAGTTTTTCTCCTTTGTCCGGTAATCTATCACCCGTACTTTTTAGAGTTGCTCTTTTCTTTGTAAGAATTTTATTAATTTCAGCTTCTGTTTCCGTTATAAATTCATAATCTTTATCATTTTCCGGCGCAAGGTTTCCGTACCCTCCGCTGCCGGCGCCGTGACGGTTGGGTTTTTCCAATGAAAGGATCAGGAGCCCCGGTGGAGTATCGTCCAGTTTTTCATCGGCATCAATCATCATATCGATTTCTCCGAGTGGTAGTTTCATCGCCGCCGGTTTTAATTTTTATATTCAAACCGGCAGGGTTTTTTCACAGTGAAAGTGACGGTGGTTTTTGTTTTTGGTTTGTCTTTTATGGATTTGGTAACGAGCATGTGTTATATATGGCAGTTGGATATAATTAAGGATAAGTATCTTGTAATATAACAAACTTTCGACTAACAAGTGACAGCTATATATGGTTGTCACGTATGTCTTTTTACATACAATAGACATAATTTAAATATGATTACATACAATGAACACTAATTAAGTTATTTTACATTATAGACATTCGTACAAAGTTTGTTACATTTCAGGATACTTATCCCTATAATTTATAGTATGTAACTTTTTAGGGTTGTTAAGGTTAAGAGTCAAAATTATTGGTATATTTTGATAAGAATCTCAAACAATTAAAATGCGTCATGCATATACAAAAAAATTTGCTAAAACTTGTCAAACTTGGTAAAAACTAAGTTGTTAGAAAACATAAACGTAAAAAGATTTTTGTAAACAAATTTGGGCTCAAGTTGGGGTCGGGAATTCGGAAGTTAAAGACGCCAAGACTGCCAACCCGAAGATTTACCCCGTTAAGATACGTCCCAGATCATCCGAGTCCATTTTTTACGAACATTGTTATCTTCATCGCCCATTTAATGTAAAACCGACAACCTAATTGTTCAACGATATCATCACCAGCAGAAACACCATGTTCTCCGTCCACTAATGCTTTAATGGAACAAAAACGGAAACACTAAATCGGAATGAAGATTCCAGCAACGCTACCGCAATATTAACACTACCAAAGCTAATCACATAGTAATTAACGACAATATTAAGCAAAAAATATACATAAACAATAACATATAAACATATGGAAGCAGTAACGGTAACGTACAGCAGCAGTGACCGGAAACCCTAAAAAAGGGGTCGTCAAAAACATTAAATCATATGACCGACAATGAAAAGAAACCTCCAAACAAGGACATACAAACCCCAAACAAGGAGATGCAAAGCCCCAAAAATCGACAGCCTTGAAAACCCCAAACGAAGAAAACAAGGTTCGCCGGAAAAAGTTAAAAGGGGTTTCAGATCTCGTCAAAATATAAGAGTGTACGTTAGGAGCATCGGCAAATCGGCTCCAGCAATAAAAGCAAAGAAAAACATAATTTTAGCCTCAAAATAATAGACTTAAAAGCAAATTTTTATTACGGGTCTTTTGGATTATTAAAATTATTCATACCTTTATGGCTTTATGTAATTGATTTTACAATTGTACTATATGTTTTGAACCTGACACATTTGATTTATTCACATATATATACATGTAAACATCTTCACATATCACGTAACACATAATTTTATGTTTCTTATTTTTCTAAAAAAAATTTTAATTATCGTTTGTACTAGATTTCATGTATAATTACAAAATTATGAGTTCTTTAAAATTTTGGGGCTTAAAACCCTTACTTCACTTGTCTTACCTTTGAACCAATACTAATTTCTACATATACATTTGGTGTTCCGTTATGATAATAATTTTTCTATGGTTTTACTATCATATGTACACTTATTTATGTTGGAATTTTCACATTTCTTGTATTGTTAAGTGTGATGGCGGAGCCAACTGTTATCAAGTTATTCATATATTAATCATTCTATTATGTTAGATTTTTAACATATGGTGTGTTATTTATGTTCATGGAGTGGTCAGAAACTAATTTAGAATTGACCTATTGGATATATACGGGGATTGAAGGCATGCATAGTTCATAAATCATAATGTTCGGTTTTAAGACAATGCTCCATTTATGGAGGATCGAGTTTGTTTTCATGGAAGGCGTAGCCCGTTTCATTAACCAAGCGAAGCGTGATGAAATCAACACTATTTCCGAGCTTCATGATGTATGATAATAATCCATCCAACAACAAATACAAGTAAATTCTTAGCTATTATATACCGGGTCTAACTAAGTATTTGGTTAAAGTAATAAGCAAGTCTTTTGCGACCCACTTTTCCATTAATACTTGCAACAAAAAAGGGTGTATACTTTTTATGAACAAAAAAGGCTCTCTGACCCACCTTTTAGTTTTCATAGAAACATATTACAAAAACTACAAATTACAAAAAGAGAGAAATTTTATTACGGAAAATACTGTTCATTTTTCGACTTTAAATGGCCGCGCGCACAAGAACTAGCCGGTAATTCATGCACACAAAAGGTGAGTGTTGTGAGGATAGTTAGCCATTATGCATTTATGCCTTACAAGGTATTGTGTCCGAGCAGGTTTAAGACCACATATTTGAACAGTATTGGAAATAATCATACGAAGGATAAGACGAAACAAGGATGATTACATATCTACATTTTGCAACATAATGATCGTTTATCATCATTGGCATAATTATGTATGAACGTTTCAAACAAAAAAAACTTGTATGCATCAAAAAACCCAGGTTCGGCGGGGTAAATGCATTAAAAAGGGACAAATTTTAGCGTGCGGTGCTGCTACAGTTGGTGGCGAACTCGCTTTGGGAAAAACGGGAGAATACTAAAAAGCATTAGCTATAAGCCTTGCATATCATAGGGGTGGTGAACTACGGTTATCAAGACGTTAAAAAAATCCCCACCAACAGAATTCGTGTCATTGTTTTTCACTCTGTGATATTTTTGTTTCAATCCCATACAAATCCCGGGTAAAGCTATCCACACACTTTTAAACTAGTAGCAATAATAATCAAATACGAAAATAAACTTTTCATACTTAGAGCATCAGGTATGGATGCAGTACGCAGAACCATCCAGAATGACCCAGTGCCACATCAGTTTTCATTATTTTATCAGATTTTAGTCGTTATGGACGCAGAATGACCCAGAACGCAGAACAACTTTTTTATTTTTTAATTATCTTTAAAGTTTACATAAATTATTTTAAAACTACTTTTTATTCAAAAATAAAAATAAACATGTTTTAGTAATAAAAGTAAAATATTACGATAAAAAATTATCCATGATAAACATAAAACTAGGATAACCAAATTAATTATAAGTTTATACATTTGTTTTACCATTTCGTTAGTAAAAATGTTTCTGAATTTAAACATAAAACTAGGATAACCAAATTAATTATAAGTTTATACATTTGTTTTACCATTTCGTTTGTAAATTATCCTTGATGACACTTGTTTCTAGGAAGCATAGATATAGCGGTGAGTCTAGATAGTTTATCTATAATTTAATTTAAGAGTAAACAGCCGAAATCGTCCTCGTGGTTTACCCTAATAATCAAGTTTCGTCCTTAACTATTCGAGATGACACTGGCAGTCCTTTAGGGGAGGATAAAGATTATATTCAGTCCTTTATGCAAACGGACGTTTTCTTTTCTCCGTTTTCTTTTACACGTGCCATGCACATGAGGGTAGTTGTGTCTTTTTCTGTCTTTAAAGGACCATACTTGATATTTTTTATTTCATTAATAAATCAAGAATATCACTTATATCCAGTTAATATGAATGTGACATATATACATATATAATAATAGTTTCCTTAACCAATTAATAAAATATTCATCTGCATATCACCCTCTCTTACTAGAGGAGCTTTTAGAAAGTCATCAGCAAAGCCGATGTGGCGCAAGTAGAGCTATGCCACATCGGATTTCTTATGTCATAGCTGATGAAATTAGTGTGTATTATTTGGTGTGTGTGGATTAGCTTCTTTGAAAAGCCTTATTATTGTATTAGCTTCTCAAAGAAGCTTTATTGAAAAGGACAATTGTAACATCCCAAACTTTTCTTTACTAGTTGACTAATGCCGTTAAGTCAATATTGTGTGTGTCGTTAAGTCTATTTTAGATTTAAATGTTTATATGTAGCTAATGTGTGTTATGTGTGAGGCTTGTAAGCCTAAATGTTAATGTAGTATAAATGTGTGTAATATGAAGGTTAATGTCTATGTAGTGATATCTAATGAAGGATTAATGATGTATATGGTCAATAAAGTAGTTTGTGACCAATAATGAAGGATTAGGAAGCTTAGGGGTTAGTTTTGACATGTGTGCAAAGTCAAAAACGGGTTTAGAGGTTTAATGGTTGTCATTGAGAGCCTTATGCAGATTTTCTTCCTCTAAAACAAGCCCTAGTTGATCCCCTCCCTTCCCTCTCTAGTTTCTCCCTTGATCTTATTCGTTTTGGAGCCGAATCGATCGTGTATTGCTTAGATCTTGGATCTTGATCACCAAATACAGGTAATATAGGTATTCCTCAGTTGAGAATTGATTGTGTGAGTCTTATATTAGTCTTAATCCAGGCCATAAGGGTTTGGGTTGGGTTATTTGATTAAACGTTCATCAATTTGATGTTATTCGAATGATTAAATGGTTGGTTATGATGTTAATGATTAAAGGATTATAGTATGGTTAAAGATGATGAAAGTGCAATTAAAAGGATTAATTTTAAGTCCCCAGGTTGGATTTGGGGTATGGGTTAGTATGGGATTCGTTTGATCAAAGCGTAAAAGTGTAGTTGCTGGTCTGCACCCCTGGTGCGACGCACCAAAGGGCTGGTGCGGCGCACCCAATGAGGATATAAGTTTCTGGAGTGTTTGTGCGACGCACAGTGTGGGAGGTGCGGCGCACCACTGGCCAGTTTGGTTTTTGGTACACCCCGTTTTGCGACGCACCAAAGGGTAGGTGCGGCGCACCTATTGATAGATAAGTTTTTCTGATGGTTTTGTGCGACGCACCAAAGGGCAGGTGCGGCGCACTCGTAGTTATTTTGAAATTCCCTGGAGGAATGGTGCGACGCACCACATGGAAGGTGCGGCGCACCACCTGCCCAGATTTTACAAAAGGTGTCGTTTAGCTTATCTTTCGATCTTATACTTGTTCTAGGTTATTGGAGACACCTAGTCATCGTTGTATTGTGCTTGTAGCTTGTTGTTAAGCTGTATCAAGGTAAGATACACTACTTCTGTCACGCTGAGGGTTCAACAAGCAAAGGTTTCATACTTATAACTTCCTTAACGGTAACTTATGATAAATGTGGGTATCTCGGGTTACACGGGAGGCATTATGGGATATGTAGTTGACCATGAGACCTGAAATGCAGACCCTATCGTAGTGAAATAAAGTATTGCTTAATGTAGTATATTGTTATGCAGTTTATGTAGTATTACGAAGTAGCTTGTGATGCTTTGAGATGTAGTGTATGTTGTTGATTGTTGATATGTGCATGATTGTATGGCTTGCTCAACTAGTACACTAGACTCGTTAAGTTGCCATGACACGTGCACGTTTAAGGGCCCAAAACGTAAAAGCAGTAAACGTAGAAAATGTTTAGGTAATGCAGTCACCTAAACTAAATAATTCAGGATCGAGCTCGTTAAACTTTGATGCAGGAAAGTGTTAAGCTTAACCCGCACTTGCCCTAGCCCGGCTAAGTGCGTTGACGTAGTTGTTGCTTGGGTGGCTCCTTGCAACATGGTCTTTATAATGCAGGGCGAGTAATACGAGGGGTCTGACCAACCTCCACATACGGATTACTCTTGGATTGGCTTGCCATTCCTTAACGACGCTTGATGTACAACCGTGTGGGGGTTGTCATCTAGTCGGGTGTAACTTATGTTACACATTAACGCAGTTAATAATGTAGTAAAGCAGTCAATGTAGAAAGCAGTTATGTGGTTAAACGTGTGTAATGAAGTAATGCAGGATAGGCACATTTAGGGTGATTCATCCTAATTGATATGAAGTTGTTATGCAGTTTTGTGTGTTGTGCGTTGTGCCTAATGAGCTTGTCTGATAATGGAGAAATGTTTTAATTGGACAAATGCTTTTAAATTAAGTGTGATCTTACTTAGCTATTCTTATAGCTAACACTTGTTTCTTTAATGTGGTTGTTCCCTCAGGTTTAGCTTGATGGACTAGTGACGCAGGGCTTATGAGCTTGGGTAGATGCAATGAAGGAGCCTTAGCTACCCATAGTTGCTTATTATGGAGACTTTTGAATACATTTCATTTTGATGTCAAATTTATGTAATAATGTGTGAACGGTTGTTTAATGTTGGGCAACCGTTGGGTTTTCATTTGAACTAATGTTTGATATGGCATGTAACACCAATAAAACGTAGAAACCGAAATGTTTTTATCGGTTTGACTTTTAAAGTCTTTTCTTCCGCAATTTAACACCGTTAGGTGAAAGTTTTTGAAAACCCATATTTTTAAACGTCGGGTGTTACAACAAACAATGCTTATCTCTCTCTCTACTTTTTTCCCAGATCAATCTGGTCTCTTTCTCTTCCAAATCTAAATCCGATGAAAAATCAGATCTCATTTTATTCCATCAGATTTCCATCTCTCTGTCCAAAATCAGATCCCCATTTCCATGAAATTAAATTATCACGGGATTCATCTCCATCTTCAAACTTTAAGGTAAAGGTAGTATAAAATGGGATCTGATTGTGTTTTATATATGTGGATACGATGTTTCTTTAGTTGTTGTTGGTGATGACGATGATGAGCTATGATTATTGATGATTGGGTGATGGGGTTTGATTCGGTTTGTATCTTGGCGCGGCAACCCGGATGGTATTTAATGATGCAACCGGTGTTTGCAGCCATTACAGCGTCCGACCCTCTTTCATCCAACTTCCATAACCTATAGATCTGAGCCTTCTTGTAGGAAAAAAATATATTTGTTTGGAATAAGCTTTGAGAACTGGACTAGAATGAGGCTTCTAGATGGTATCTTCAACACTATAGTGTTGACATTGGTCCCAAGAAGAAAGTAGTTGCATCTGTAATCAAATAAGAGGGACAGGTATGTTTTTGTTTCCGTAAATGTAGCTCCTAGATATATATGAACATTTGTCCTAAAGAGGACTACTGGTGTTACTCATTGATCGGTAATTTTATGTTTTAATTATTTGTTTTTCTGTTACAAAAGGCCTAATATTTGTTTTAACGTTAATTTTGTGTTTAGTTAATTGTTTCTCAAAGTAACTTTTTTCTTGGAAATTCAAAAGTTATAAATGAAAAGGTATACAAGTTATGATGCGTTGATGGGTTTTGAAATATTACATATGATGCATTTTTTAAACATAAAATTTTTGGTCATATCAAGGAGCATTGTGAAACAATGTAGATAGAGTGCCTGCTTCTCTTCCAAGTTACGGCAAGGATTTTATATATCTCATTTTTCCTTATTTTGTTGGTATATTTTGGTATGCTTGATGCTTTCATAACTTAAGTTATCCATTGATGCCAAATCTTTAGGCTTTATTCAGCCTCCAAAGTAGGAAGTTTATATTGTTGTACATCTTATATGCGTTAACTTATGAAGGCAGGCATTTCAAATACGTAGGCAGGTATTTCAAATACGTGAAATCATCATTTTCTAAGGATGAGACAAGGGCTAAAGTTGTTGACATTGGTGAAAAGGAGGTAAATCAAATACATGTATGTTAGAGATGTATGTATACTTGTATAGGTTATGTAGAAAACCTTAATTGGTAAGTATTTTGCTCACTATCATATCTGTAAATAATTTTGTGCAATGTGGTTAGAATTGACAAATTGGGCGGGTTCGGTAAACATGTCAATGGTTATGGGTGAAACAAGCAATTTGGGTATGGTTGGGTGAGTTGACGAATTACACTTTATAAGGGGTGTATGCATTTATCTTAGCAACTTTGGACCCATCTTCCATATTTTTTATTTTTTTTTATGATTTATACAAATAGTAAATTTGTAATTGGGTGTTAAGTTGGAACGCATTGATGGTTGGTAGGCAATGGTTCTTTGAGGGCGTCTTTAGCGTGCAAAAAATTGTACCTTCCATACCCAAACACCCCCCCCCCCTGAATTTTATGGTAAATGTGCCAAATAATATATGCCCCCCCCCCTCTCCCCCTTTTCCGAATAGTATAACTAGCTTGAGCTATAACTCTGGTCGAAAAACTTAAGTGGTGGCTTTTCCAGGTTTTATTGAAGTTGAGTATCATTTTGCAAGAATATAGTTTCTACTAACAACATTGATTGCTTACTTCTAATGCTTATATGTATAGAGATTGCTTTCTTTATAATGTGACTTGAGTTGAGCTGCTTCTTATATGGTGCTTATAGAAAATTAGATCAAGACTTGAGTTGCTTGAAGAGAAATGACCAGGGGTGTCCTTCAAAAGTAATTGAATTTGTGACTTACACTCTAGAACCAACTCTCCATAAGGATTTTTGACAAATCTAGATTACTAAATTATTTGCCGACCTTGATTTGAAGAAAACACCGCAGTTGGTATGGCTGGTCATAATCAGGTGATGAAATTCTCTTTCATTTAAGTAAATAAATATGCTGAAGTAATTTCCATTATCTTTATTAATCAATCACCTTCTGTCTTTAAAGTTAGAATAGATTATAGAAGGTTGTCATCGTTCCTAAGTTGAAATTAGTATTTAGATCAATGTATGAATAACTCAGTTATGCGATGTTTTTGAAGTGTTCAGGATCAAAGATAGGTGGCTCAAAGCTTGCATACCTCAGAAAAATACCCAAAGATAGGTGGCTCAAAATGTGGAGGCGAGTTAAAGAAATCACACATTATGAATATCAATACCCTCCAAAGAAAGATGATGCAGTTAACATGATATGGAGACAGTTTAGAACTAAAATTATGTTGGACGACTTGATGTAAATAGAAACAGAACACTAAAATTGTTTGATTGGTGGTGATCAATTTGGCATTGTTGTCATAAGTCATAACCAAGTGATGTTGTGTTGTATGTTTGAAAATTAATTCTGTTAAAAAAAATCATATTATTTCAACAATTAATAAGATGGATAATTCTACAGCTCATACAAGCTCCCTTCAAACATGGTTCCAGGTATTTTATATAGTCTTCCACATTTTCATGAAAATCTCAACTTTGACCAGTGTTTGATTCCTCTCTTTATAATTTAATAAAACCTTTTCTTTTATAAATTTGTACTATTAGCCCGTGTTTGCACACGGGTTCAATGGCTAGTATAATCAACAAAAGGAAGGGAGATGGTGGCTTACTTTCATAAATATTCATCTATTACTTTCATCTGCAAATATTCATCTTCATCCACTCATAATCATCGACAAAATGATATCTCCACCCATTCTCACTTACTTTCATTCTTTTGTACCCCACTAAATATATACCTATATATATATATAATATATATATATATATATATATATATATATATATATATAATATATATATATAAAGCATAGATATATCTATATATATATATGTATATATATATATATATATATCATTGATATATCTATATATATATATATATATATATATATATAATATATATATATATATATAAATCATAAAGATATATCTCACTGACTTTGGCAATAGTTTTGGAGATGGTGGCTGCAGATCTGACGATGGTGGCGGTGGATCTGTAAAAACCAACAATGGGTGTTGGTAGTCTGGGTGTCGTGGTTGCCGTGAAACACAAAGGACGGGAGAGGGGATGAATGCTTTGTTGGTTAGGTTTTTGTTTTGAGATGAAGATGGTTTTATTTTGGTATGAAATTGGTTTAGTCTTGGAGACTGGAGAGTGGTGATGGCCAGCAGTGGTGTGGTGGGCTGCGACGGGTGGTATTACGGTGGTTGGATTGTGATCTGGTGGCGACACGGAGAGAAGTGGTGGCCGGCCGGAGATGTAAAGGATGCGACGGTGGCGTAAGTTGGGAAGTGATGCGACGGTGGCGGTATTAAAACTGGTGCAACAACGGTGTAGGGTGGTGGCCGATCAGATCCCAGTGGTGTGAGATGGTGGCCGGATTTACAAACTCATTTTTTTTGTATTTGTTCATTTTTTTTTCCCTTTTAGATCTAGGGTTTTTTCTTTTGTTCATGTATTGCTGTTGTTATTGTGATAATGATTTATAAAAATGTATGTATCAGTGTCTTTCATAAGTTTTGCTGGTATTTTGTCAAATTGAAGGTTTGATTTGAGTTAGAGTATGATGAACTGATCTTGAGTTTGGAGGTTGAAGAAATGCTATAAGTATATTTTCTGGGTTCTGTTTGGGGGTTGAAGAAAAGATTGAAATGACACAAATACGTGAAAAAGAAAACGGAGAAGAGAAAACGTCCGTTTGCATAAAGGACTGAATATGCTCCTTATTTTCCTATAAAGGACTGCCAGTGTCATTTCGAATAGTTAAGGACGAAACTTGATTATTAGGGTAAACCACAGGGACGATTTCGGCCGTTTACTCTTAATTTAATACAGTACATATATTTGAAGTCTCTAGTCTCCACCATATACATTAACCATTAAAAATAACTTTTTTATCCTCTTCTCCACTTCTATTTTTTTCCCAACTTCTTCCCAATGTAAGTTACTATCTGAACATCTTCACAATTTGTTATCAAATATAACCAAAATAAAAACCAAATAGATGAACTGACTCCTATATTAGATATAGGTGGGCCTACATTTAATGACTAAAAGTAGAAGATAGCGTGTGCCGTGTATCGGCAATGAAACCAAGAATCTTGATGGATTCTTGATGTAGTGCTCGGCAAAAAATAGGAGGGAATGGATGAAGATGGGTGCCGACAGCCATGTAAGCATTCGGGGTTCGGCATTTTTGCTCCATACCCAATGCTCTTATATAAAAAGGCTGCAAGCGCAGTTCCAAAATGACAAGGAAAAAGTCAGCGCCAAGGCTACATATACTTGAGAAGCCAACTTCCAAGCTGCAAAACAAATAACGCCACCATATCCCAATACAGCAATATTCTTTGATATATTATTCCATACTTCAACAATGAATGATTACACTGATGTACTATATCTTTGGTCAATTCATTCACCTTAGTTTTCTTTTCTTCCCCTTTCTTTTCTTTTAAAAAAGAAACTCAAGAATACGTAGAAGAATTTTTTTATCCTTTCCTATCCTATCCTTTGGAAAAAAACTTGAGAATTGAGTGTAAGTGACACATGGATACCACTCATTCTCTTTCTTAATCTATATCTTTAATCATGTCAACCCTAGATTTTTTGGCACATTTTTAGGAATCATTAAATGAAAAACATTTTGGTCATGATGGTTTTACATCTTCTATATCTTTGGTCAATTCATTCACCCCTACATCGTAATCTAAAGTGGCAATTGCTTTACAGCATTTAGACTAGCTCCTTTGTTTATTATAGAGTGCAGATTAACTAACAGCAAGAACGGTTGCTTCGAAAAAATCTGACAAGATATGAAAGTCATGATGTTGGTACTTTTTGCGTCAAACAAAATGATGAATATGGAGGGAAAAAAATTCAGGTTAGAAAAATTCGAAGTAATATTAGAGGACATGCTTGCATTATCAGTTGTTGTCTAGGTTTTATTTAACAATGCGAACCAAAAAAAAAGGCAAGAATAAGTAATCAACTCAAACATCAAATCTCAAAAAGCTCAAGACTAGAAAGAAGTTAGTTTCTTCCAATTCACCACAACAATATATGCCCATGATTCAAATGGAAACAGATACTAACTTCTTAAACGGAATCCTATCCTCCTTCCTATAACCCTATTTAAATATGGAATTGAGATAACATCAGTTCTATATAGCTCTTGTTTTCTTGATCAACAAAATGTCTAAAGAAACCACAAACAAATATCTACAACACGAAACCTACACCTCTTCAATTTCAAATTTTGTACAACAGATTCGCAAACAACCTTAGGTAAGCTTCATATCAGTATCTGCATCGATGAATCAGCCATCTTGACCATTTTTCATACTAGCATTTACAAACAGCCATAAATCTAACGACTTGTATTTAACTGTCAGAATCTCGCATTCTCTTCTTTGATCTCGTTTTCGGTCTTGAAAGTTCAGCAGGTTTTGAATCAGTGACAGGTGAGCTGCTCGACCTCTGATTGGTTTTTGAATTTGACTTTTCAGAAGAGTCTTTTTGATTTGGCTTTTCCGAAGTTTTCTTTTCTGACTTGGAAGCCTTAGGTGTAACGGGTTCTGTGGGCTCTAGATTGGATGTCGGGGGGTTTTCGTAATATATCACTGCATCAAGAGCGTATATTCTAAGAGCAAGAGCAGATATGCTGGAAATTTTAGCAGCAGTTGCTGGTGATGACCAATACCACCATTCTTTTCTCAAATAATCAGTTTTAATCATGTCTTCCAATATAATAGTTGCTTGTACCATCTGAAACATAACCAAATATTAGACTTCATAATAACAGTGGCCAAAGGACAAAATTAAACCCTGTTTGACCTATTTTCTTTATACCTACAGTTAGTTATATTTTACCCATCTTTGGATAAATACAACCCAAATTGATCATTCATCGTCACAATGAGCTGTTTTTATGCAAAGTATGATGATTTTACAAGTCTTAAGCCACCTGATAGTAACTTCTAAATGGCCACTTTTAGTAATGCACTTCTTTTTTGGGTCAATTGGTTACCAGGGATTTGAATGATAGGTCAGTGACGAGATGGCCTTGATATTCTTTGATAAGTTCAATTACCTAATATTTACTGAATATTAATATGCAAGTTTAATGACCTTACCTACCTAATATTAAAATGCACATCGGCCAAAAACAGATAGTTTATCACTATATAGTGGCTTTAACCTTTTTTTTAAGGTTACTTCAATAGACTAGTCAAAGTTTTTGCTACCTAAATTGTGAATCAGGTCATATGTATTAACTTTCACGATGGTAAGCAGTAACTTTGGAATAACATAAACTATCTGAATCTACAAACTTACCTCATAAATTGATTGTGCTGATTTTACAAAAGCGCGCCAAGCACGTATGCGGTCCAAGCCTCCCCTTGAAGGTCTCAAAGCTTCTTTAGAAGTGCAGTTTCTATATCGAACAAATTGATCTTAAAACACCAAAGGTTTTCGAGAACACTGCCAGTTACTGGCTTCAAAGAGGATTGACAAATACGCACTGGGGTTCTGTTCTTCAATGATGATTTCCCACTGGTACCCTTCAGTTTCAATTTTTCAACCTTAGATGGTGTCTCACTTGGGACTTGTTTTTCCAGTGTCTGAAATTCTGTTGGCCCATTCATTAGAAATGATGGAATTCCATTTGACCTTATAAGACCAATATCTTTGACTTCTTCTTTAAGAGAACTGCGAGGGCAAAACTTTGCCCGGATCTCCTCAAATGAAAATGGTGAATCAGGGTCATCACGAATATCAAAAATAGTTGGCTGTTTAACCAAAGGAATCTTTTTACACTTTGAGGGATGTTCAGATTCTTGACGATTTTCACACTTTCCATCATTATGACCATCTAGCTCCTCATCAGTGAGAAAGGTCCAGTGGCATGAAGAACAATGGTGTCTAGTGGGCCCCGCTAACTCCAAACAATCACACCTGTACCAGTTCCCCTCATTGACCTTTTTACCCTTGCGGCCCTGCTTCTTCATGTACTGAATAATTGCCCCCTGTTCAAATGAAGAACCAAACATCATTTCCAGTGCTGCCCTTGCCTTGGTGCCATAAGCAGATGAACTTGATTGATTAGCTTGAACGGTTTGAGGGGCATTTACTTCGTTAACTCTATTTACATGCCACAGTTTGATTGTTTCTTTCAACTCTTTCTCTCGTGCATCATCGTCTCTTAGCCACCCAATGAGATCTAGAATTTCAGAATCTGATTCGTAGCAAGTCCACATAGAGTCATCAGATGGGTACAATTCAGAAATTTCGAATTCGTTCAATCTTGACAATAAGCTGGAAGAGTTTGGACATGCTTTCCTTCTACTTCGCGGGCTTGAAACAACAATGCGGTCTGGGCTGCTAAGAACCCAATAAAGTCTTCCAACTAAATCCCGCCCCAGATATTCTCTTCGAATTATGGGTTTAGCAATTTTTGATTCCAAATTTGTAATTTTTTCTTGTAAAGAAGAAACACTCTCCTTGACGTCAAAAATAGATTCTTGATCCTGGCCTGCATTCCTATTTTCATCATGTTCTTCATTTTGCAATTGACTTTGAGCATCACTAGATTTTGAAGCAGACAAATGTTCTTCCTGAGATTTATCTTCAACTTCTTTTGCTAAATTTGAAGCCAAAATTTCCTCCCTTTTATTTTGACTTTTAAGCTCTTTGTTGAGCTTACGCAACTTCTTTTCCAAATCACCAGAGTCTGGAGCAAGGTGGTTTCGAACAACCCCAGAACTCAGAACCTCATCACATAAAAATTTAAAAAGGAAAACTCTCTGCATAACAAAGAAGGTACAAACTTTATGCATCATGATCATCAGATGCATCAAGAGCAAGAGCTTGATTACAGAAAGAGCTACAATTTGATCATTCAATCATTATATACCAACATTTTAGAAAGAGCTACAGCTTGATTTATTTTATTTTTTGTCAAACATGAAGGTTAAACTGGCAAAATAAAGATCGACACAATGTTTTATCTAAATATATACACTTTGGAAAAGACGCATTTCTTGATTACCACATTATGCTCATATAACCATTCACATCGAATTAAGGGTATTATAATTGTGTGTATAAATAGGTTCAAACACTAGTTGATAGCTATGAGAAGTCTACAATAGGGATAAAAAGACCACCCCAACCCACTTTGACCAGCACCAAGAGGTTAATAGTTTTGACATGTTACCCAACCAGCCCATATTGCCCCCTTCTATGATATATCTGCTTCAGAATACCAAGAATCAACAGCTGGAAGTCAAACATACCTCTTCAATGCCCAACTCCCAATACTCCATTAACTCCATGGTATCTGCTAGTGGAGCCAGTTTCTCCAAAAGATTTCTTGTGAATTCTTTCTGAAACTTCTTCCTACCACGCAAACGTGACAGTGCTCGAGTCCCGCAACGCTCATCTTGTGCAATAGATTGACAGGAAAGGCAAGACGGGCAATACCAATTCCCATCAGGTATCCTTGCAAGTGGAGGAACTAAACAATATGTATGGTACTCAGAATCACATTTATCACAAAGCAAGACACTATCATCATCTTTATCCATCCCGCATACTTTGCACACCCCGTCCTCCCATGGCGCAGCAGGAAGTGAGCTCTCCATTGTCTCGACAAGAAGAGAGTTTAACTCTTTCTTCTCTTCTTCACTTAATGAATCAAAGCTATTACCACTCTCCGTAATTCTGCTGACCAGGTTATGTACCTAAGGTGGTACATGTGCATATTTGGTCAAAAAGATGTTATAGAATATAAGGACACTCGTACATAAAACTTTCAGGAATTTGTGGTATCATCTCTATTTTACTGACAAGTAAATCAGACCCAAAATATAAACGGACGCGGTTGTCCCTGTTCAAGTTATCCAAGGAGGGCAGGGTCTTATGACTCAAATGTATATGGCCTAACCGAGGTATCCCATGACCATTTCAGAATCCTTCACTAGCCACCCACAAGATATAACCTAGGGAGGTTCGAATCTGAGACCTCTTGTGAGAGGGACATCAGAACGCCTAAACACTATGCCACCTTGAAGGTGGTCTCGTATAAACCATCTTAGAGGTGGCAATTTAGACATATGTACTTATGAATGATCAACTTGGGTTTATGGTCTATCCCAAACGGATTAAATAGGTCCCAAATGTCCAACAGGTTTAAAGTTTAAGCAGATTTGTATCAGTTAAGGTTAGTCTTTTGTTACCGTCTTATTTCAAGGGGGAAAAAAATTATTCTTGTTAAAAGAGATTATTCTTCTAGTTCTACGTTTTTCTTTATAAACTCAACATCCAATTATGAAACTTGTCATTTTAAAAACCATCCATCTTAGCAACAATAAAAAAAGGAATAATGAGTAAAACGGATGCAAAAACATACTTTTACGACCTAATTTGACGAAAAATAGTTCGATGGTCAAGAATGGACAAAATGAAATCTACATAGGAGTTCTAAGTAATAAACCATAAAAATGGTTTTCCTTTAGATCTTAAAGGTATCATATACGTGATGCTTCAGTTTAGCAGCAGCGAAGCACGGATACCCCATTCTTGTTTGTGTAAAAAAAGAAATAATGAGTAAAACGGATGCAAAAACATACTTTTACGACCTAATTTGACGAAAAATAGTTCGATGGTCGAGAAGAGACAAAATGCAAAGTACATAGAAGATTTAGATAATAAACCATAAAAAATTTATGGGGCTGACCAAGCCAATCCACTTCCACCCACACTCAAAGCATGTCTCGACCCGAACCCCCTTTAACCCAACCTGCCCATGTTGCCAACACTATGCAATGCCTAAACAAGAAACAATGCCATCAATACAAAAAAAATGTGAGCTGCCAATAATACAAACCTAGTAAAAGTCAGTCAGCAATTTCATAAACAACAATGAGATTAAGTAATTCGCCGAGCAATACTTTGATGGTCAGGAATGGACAAAATGAAATCTACATAGGAGTTCTAAGTAATAAACCATAAAAATGGTTTTCCTTTAGATCTTAAAGGTATCATATACGTGATGCTTCAGTTTAGCAGCAGCGAAGCACGGATACCCCATTCTTGTTTGTGTAAAATTGGATAGAAAGTCATTTTGCTGCCAAAATACTAAATTATAATGTTAAAAGAGGTATCATATACGTGATGCTTCAGTTTAGCAGCAGCGAAGCACGGATACCCCATTCTTGTTTGTGTAAAATTGGATAGAAAGTCATTTTGCTGCCATAATACTAAATTATAATGTTAGAATGCTTACGAGTATTGTCACTCATATCAAATGTTCCAACAGAAACATTTTGATACTGAACTGCTTAACTGTCACGTTAGAATTATTACATTTTTAACGGTATCATATACGTGATGCTTCACTTTAACCCGCAACGAAGCACGGATGCCCCATCCTTGTTTGTGTAAAAAAGGATAAAAGAAAATCATTTTGCTGCCAAAATCCTTAATTTTAATGTTAGAATGCTAACGAGTATTACCGCACACATCACATGTTCCTGCAAAGAAGTTTTGTGACTGATTGCTCAACTGTCATGTTTGAATTAACACATGTATTGTTGCACACATCAACACTTATGACTGACTTTTTTTCTAATGAACTGTTACATTAGCAAATTGCATGCAATATATGTGTCTTTTTGGTAATTAATAGTACAAGTAAGTAGAGAAGGCAAAAATAAATCAACTAACCTCTTCTTCATACAACTCTTCAAACTTTGTAGATAGCGTTTCAACCAATTCAATGTCATCAGGTCTGTCATGATACGCTATTCGTAATATCTGCCAAACCTGAAAAAACACCATTACAAGTATCGATATGTTCAATTTACTAATATCATATGTATAGCTTTTAGACTTTATTGCTCAATTCTACTTAAATAAACATGTAAATGAAGAATACCTCACGAACATCCTCAATAAAAGATTCATGTGAAGCAACATAGAAGCCTGCAGCCAATCTCAGGTCAATTGTTCTAAAGTCCAATGGACGAGAAACCATTGCAGGGTACCCAAGTACTCCCGTATCATCAGGATCATTTGGTTTCAAAACAGGTTTCGCCAAAAGATTAAAAAACACTCGATCTTCATCTGCAGCAGCAACAGACCGTAACACCATACGACACCGTTTCATAACAGCATCAGATAGTGTTACACCACTTTTTTCTTTTTCTTTTTCTTTCTCTTTTTCTTTTTCTTTCTTCTCAGTAGGTATCTGCTGAGGATTTTCAGCTTTCACTTTCTCAAGGACTGAGATAACGGCTCTCTGTTTCGGTTTTCATCAAGTCAGTTGTGAATTACTATAACAGACCTCAATAATTTAAAAAAGAATAGATTACACACCTTTGTGGGCCCCGATGCATTTCCCTTATAGACTTCTTTGCTAATTGAGTGCTCCAATATCTGTTTGGCCCATTCTGGTGGATTTTTAGCCAAAGAATCATTAATGCACCTCCTAATCCTTGCCCCGACATTAGTAGGTAACTTCCTTACAGGTTCAAGAGCATGACTCCACTCAGGGGAATCATCATCAATTACAATCGCCTCTTTGGCAGCGTCTCCTGTATCGGTCTCTTTTTGATCTATTATAAAGTCAGTAACTTTACAGTTCACACAAGAAAATATTTTCTTGGAAGCTTCTGCCAAAACCTGAGAATAAAATTTTTTTGATGATCTTTAATGGGAGGCATTCAATGACCTAATTGAAAGATATCAACCTATTTTACGGGACAATGACAATCTAGGATACATCTTACTAGCTATGACTAATAGGTTGTATTCGGTAAATTTAACTGTTAAAGAGCTTAGCTAAAAAGAATATGGGTCTCTTAAATCAGTTGATTAAATAAATGATCAATTTTTCACTATTGTTTCTGGTAACATATAAGACCAAAAAAAGGAAAGATTGGGGAAGGGTCAATGTGAAAAATTAAGATCCTGCTACCTGAAATTCAGATAATAAACATACTTCAATAGTTTATACTGACAATATCAACAACTTCTGTGTTGAAAATGGTTGTTATTTATTGTCAACAGGATACACACAGTTAAAATTAAAAAAAATAATAGCTAAAATGAAAATGTGTTCAGTTGGTCAAAAGTCATCCCAAAAAGGAGTCATCCATAGGTTGTGTGATCAAAACTCCAGATAGAAAATAAAATGAAGGTCCATCCAATCCCACCATTTTGATAGAAACTTACCATGGCATCAGCCTCCATTGCAGCCACTCCAGTAAGAGAACCACAGAGTGTGCCACCATCACCGTACAAGCAATGGAACACTTTACCACACTCACGAGTCATCAGCTCTGAAGATTCAAGGTTACCATCCATAGACAATGCAACCAAAATGTATCTCCTGGCTAGCTCAGGCCAAGTAAATTCATTAACAGGGAAAACTTCAAGATTTGTCTTCTTGCTACCAACCGCACCTTCTATATCTTTCTTCCTACCTTTTCTTGACCTTGACTCTATGGAACCAAATGGGTCAAAGATTTCCTTGATTTTTCCTAACATATCCTCAATTAGCACTTTCAGTAACTCCATGTGGATCTTTGCCAGCTCAACACCTGCACATTTGCTAGCTGCTTCTGCACGAAAACCATCTCCCTCGTATTCTTCTGATGTATTTACCGAATTTTCACCTACACTGGAGGTGACATCATCTGCTCTGTTAAGTTCACATAAATTCACGATCCTATTCTTTTGAAAACCATTTGAAGATCTTTTCAATGGATTTAAATCATCAACCCATGGATTCATCAGCTCGTTCTCCAGCAATTGTCTAGAAACTGGTGCCTCCAGCCCCAAAACTTCATGAAACCGCAAGCAAGTCTCATACACCTAGATTAGATAAAGTGGAAACTTCAGGCAAGCAAATCTTTTGGAAAGAATTTTTAGGTTTTACAAATAAATCATGTCGTAAATATAATTGCAGAAAATTATAATAGTAACATTAAAGTCTGTTTTTCTGGATAACAGGATTTAAGAGGATGTAAGCATTTGAATACCCATCGGGCGACTTTTGTCACATTCCTTTTTAGCTAAGTTAAGACTAAAGGTCTTTTGTCACTCTACAAGTCAACATGTTAAAATATAAAATAATACGACCCAACTTTCTGGTATGTTATAACTGTGACACTACGAGTCAACATAAGTAACCTTTTTACTCCAGATAAACGGAGTAAAGTTGACCCACTACCACATGTTGTCATTTTCCAAAACTTTATAAATAGTTAATGGTTAAATATATCTACAAAAACGCTACTATTATCACAATAATCTATTTAGAAGGTTGTAAGACACTTTTGGGAACTTTTAACCCATCTCATTAGAAACTACTCCCTTGGTCCCAAAATACAGGTTCACATTGAAAATGCACACAACTTTAGAAATGTGTAATCATTACATTGTCCACCTATAAAATATCATCTAGACCCACCAAAGTCTCTTTTGGTTGGTTAAAAATGAAAGTGGAAGTTAATTTAGGGACATCCGAAAATAGAAACATGGACACTTATATTGGGATGGATGGAGTATGATATTTACTCATGTGACCTGTAAAGGCTGAAAAATCACTACCTGAATAACATCACCGATCAAATGAGGAGGAAGGTTTGAGGTGACTGTTTTGCCAGGCGGACTTGATCTTTTGTCTGTTACCCCGAGACTATTAGACACTGCCTCGTGTTGTAAACCATCTCTACTGATAGCCATAAAGAACCCACTTCTAACAGTTTGGGAACTCGAGTTTTGACATCTTTCATTCAAAGATTCATAATTGGAACATGTGGTAACACCAGAAAGCTGTTCAATGAGTTCTTGTACAAATTCTAAATCCAAACCAAATCTATCAAGTTCTAACCATTTCCGCAACACTTCGCAAGAAGCTTCAAGCTCATCAATCGTCATTATTTTATCCGGGATGCTGTTAAGAGGACCAGCTAAAAAACTAAACTTCCCTAATGAATCAAAACTGTACGACTCATCATGTTCATTGACACGATGGTTGCAACAAAAACTTAAGATATTTTTACTGTTGTATGCTTCCCTGCATGCATGTAGTAGAGTTTCTACAGCTTTTCGCCATGCAGACGAAGAAGAGCTCTCCTCTACTGAAAATTCACCAATGACATCATTAGCTTTTTGAATATTAACATCGGGTTCAGCAGTCATACAACTTGCTATCTTCAAATAATATGAACTATCATCATCCAGATGGTGTGGTGGAGAATAATCTGTAAACATCATGTGAATCTTTGAAACATCATCATCATGAACTGTCTCATTAGCCCAATTAGGTGGTTCAGAATTTGTCATGCAGAGCACTTGTGAAGCATATGGAATCGAGTGATTGGTACAAGGGTACCTATTTACTCTGAAAACCGGGACAGAATGACCACAATCTAAAACATCACAGACAAAAATGGACCCGGTAAATTTATCATGCCAGATAGATCGATAACCCACTGGCCAGATTTGACTGGTGTTGTGAAATGAAACCCGTGGGTCAATTTTCCCAACTGATATAACAAAAAAGTCTTCAAACTGAACTGGAAAATCATTATGACACGATTTCGACCCGTTTGTCACAGGATCAGCTTCTACTGCATTTTTGCCATTACGCGAAATGTTCTTATGCTCTCTGATCTGTGACTTTGTTCTTTTAGTAGAATGTGATCCTTTTTGTAATATAGTGACACCACTACCCTTATCTTCTGTTCCGATGGAATTATTTGCAGATATCAAACCAAGATGTTGAGCAACTTCTGACATTGAGGTGAATCTAGTTCCCTCTGGGGCGAAGTAAATTGCTGAAGTTTTGCAAGTGTTTTCTGAGTACTCAAATCTAACACACCACCCATCTCCTAACACCCCTCGTTTTTCAGAAATGTAATCTTTAAGTGCCTGCAAATACACCAAGTTGCCTTTTTGTGTTGCAGCTTCAACTTCAAGATCTATGTGTGCAAATCGTTTCACGCTTTGGGAAGGAAACCCATTTGCTATAAACCTCGTATCCGAATTGGCCATTGGAGAACTTAAAGTAAATCCAAGAAAAGGGTTACGCAGTAGATCCTGCATTCTGAAAAGAAAAGTAAACAGTAATCAGTTTCATCAAATCATATGCATACAGCATACCCTCATCTAATCATGTAAAACTCAAACAAAAGATGACTGATAAAAATCTTTTTAATAATAAAATTCCACAAATCAGAAGATACGGTCATGGTGGGATGTACGGAACTAACACACTCAGTGCCTAAATCATGCTGAAAACCCCACGTGTTCCATTTCTCATGCATCAAGCAAAAATTATACATTACCATGACACAAGATTTAGCCTTGCTACGTAAAGCTTGAGAATTGAAACGCATAGCACGGTGTAATACTTATTTATAGACATATGGTCCTTAAACACAAATTAATGTATTTGGAAACTTCTGATCCCACTCTTTAATTTATCAATTCTATAATCATCTTAAAGGGTAATTAAAGATTCTATCACATCAAACCCTAATTTATATCAATAAAACATAAACAGACGATAAAATTACCATACATTAAATTCGACGAAATTAAACCTAGATCTATATAAATAGTAACAATTTCTTACCATTCACACACATAAAACCACAATTATGGAAAAGCATATAATCACAAAATACCTTCAATTACATACATACATTCATCAACTATAAAACTATACATAATTACATATATGTATTATATATAAACTAAGGTAAGAAAGCATACTTAGGAAAGCTGGCAGCTATAACTAGCTCTGAATTTACAAAATATCCCTCATCACCGGCTTCGGCTTCTCGAGGGGGAGGTGCATTCATATCAGGGAGCCCTAAACCACCACCACTGCCACCGGGGGCCGCTCGGCGGAATCTTTTCGCACTATGCCGTTGAATCGAACAGTCAAAACACTTCCATTCTCTTTGTTCTTCTCTAACCCCTAAACATTCAACATGAAACCTTCTCCCACAATCACCACAAACCACCATCGTACCTTCCACCTCACCACATGACCGGCACCGGAGATCCTGCGAGAAAACACTCCCGGTGCCGGCGAATTCACGAGGTGATGGAAGTGGGGCTTCATTTAGATCGATTTCTAATGCTACTGAACGGCCACTTGTTCCAGAATGTTCCATTTTTTAGAAATTATTAAAATTTATATATCTCTCTCAATTAATTCAAGTCAAAAATGAAAACCCATGAAAAAAATCGAGTTTTTAATAAAACCCACGAAGCATTATCAAGGATTTGAATCGGTAAGTGAAATCTTGAATTACGGCGGCGGGTGGAGGCCGCGGAGAAATGGGGATTTTCCGGCGAAACGTGTGTGAAAAGAGAGTGAAAAAGAAAGGCTTGGTTGTGGGGTTTTATTTTGTCTCGAGAATAGTGAAAGAGGGATTTGTTGAATTGCTGTTTATTTGGTCAAATGTCCAAATCAAACATAATAATCACGATTTGTTGCAAGTCCCATGTGTCAAGAAGGTCCTCACGGAAATTGTGTGAAGCATAAACACGTTGGATGAATGATAAACTCTTCCGATTCTCATATGCTTATTTAATTTAATACCTAGTACGAGTAGTATTTTGTGCCGACTAGAGATAGATCATGAAAACCGAAAACCAAAACCATACCGGTATTGATAGAGATTTGGTTTAGGTTTCGGTTTTTGGTTTAGGATTGGATTTGTTATTGGTACCAATTGGTTTGGTATCTATGTAAAACTGAATTAATGCGGGTAAATATGTTCTAAATGAGACATGCTTTTGAACTAAAGATGTCTATTTTTAGACTTCCAAGAGCTATATCAACACCCCTTTGATTGTATTGATTTCCGTTTCTTGTTTAACCTAGCATATCTTATTCAATTTAGGAAGTAATTTTGCTATATTTGTAAATCCTTCGGATGTGAACATCCAGACTGTATGAATATATTTTCGCTACCATCTTCTTTAAACTTTAAATGATATGTATCGTCATAATGATTTAAGAAAACTATATCTGGGTTAGTGACATTATGATAGTATCTGATTTGTTGGTTGAAAACATATCATTTCATACGTTGGTTAAAGACATAACATTTGATTGGTTGGTTTTGAACACCTCTTTCTTATCAAAGTACATATTTTGGTGAAGCTTATAATATACTCCCCGTACCACTAAATGTGTCATATTTTAAATTTTCAAAGAATTCCTTTGTAAACTTTGACCTTAAATATTTTAATTTGTGTTGTATAATATTTGATGAAAATTATATGAATTGATTGAGTTTTAAATGTTTATTTTATTGGTATAATTCTCATCAAATATTATATAATACAAATCAAAATATTTAAGGTCAAAGTTTATAAAGGTTGACTTTGAAAATTCAAAATAAGACACATTTAGTGAGACGAAGAGAGTAATTAGTTAAATTATACATGTGGATGTGTATATAATGTTAGGTTTGAGAAAAAAAAGTGAAAGAAAATATTATACATATGAAATTTAAAATTTCATATTAATCAAAGTTAATTAGTTGTGAACTTATGAAAACGTGCACATGAATTTGTTAATCAAACTTTTAGGATTATTGGAGGTTTATGAGCACATGGTGATGATCAATTTGAAATTTCATATTTATCTCAGCGAGTTAGTTATGGACTTATGAGGGTGCATATGGTTAACAAAGTTTTCAAAATTAATGGAGATGATATTATGGATGAGCACGTGAATTACAATTAACAAACTATGGGATAAAGCCCACTGCAAAGGTTTTTACACAGTGGTGAACTGGTGATCAATCAACAATGTAATCGGATGACCAATACTTTTACGTAATTTTAATAACGAGAAACAATAAATATATATTTATTTAATTAGTGGGCTCCGGCGACATTTACAAAACTAACATTTATTATAGAGTTAAATGCAAGAATTGTCCCTATGGTTTGTCAGTTTTTGCAAAGACGGTCCCTCTCTTGAAATTTTAGCAATGATGGTCCCTGAAGACATGTTTCAGTTGCAACGACAGTCCCTCTCTAACGGAACCGTTAATTAATGTCGTTAAGTTTCCCATGTGATTAGCACGTGAGGGGTATTAATGTCTTTCCATCTACACAAACCTAGGGATGTTCAATACTATCCATATTCGAACTTGTTATCCAAAAATCTAATCCGATTTTCTTCGAAAAGTCGGATATCCTATATTTCAGACTTAAATTCAAATAGTGACTTTTGAAAAAGTTTAAGAATTTCAATATTTTTTTTCTTAAATCCGAATATATCCGAAAATGTCAAAAAAATATCGAAAAGGATTATTTTCAATATCTGAAAATATTATAAACTTTACAAAAATATCTGAAACTTAGTCTCAATACGAAAACATCTAGGATATTTTTTTTTCTAAAATTCGTAATTCGGATATCCGAAAACTTTGAATATCCAAAATTTCGAATACGTTTGGATATTGAAATTCTTTATCCGAAATTTGAATATCCGAAATTTTGGGGGGATATTCAACTTTCAGCTATCCGATTTTTGGATATTCGAACTTTCGCATAGTGAATTTCAATATCCAAACTTTTCGAATATTCTTGGATATTTTCAAATGCCCAAGATTTTCAAAATTATTATCCGGATCCGAAACTTAGGATATCCGACTTTTCAGATAAAATCAGATCGGATTTTCATATTACATGGTCGGATACGCATACTTTTGAACACCCTATGTTTGTGTAAGTAAAAGGACATTAATACCCCTCACGTGCTACTCACATGGAAAACTTAACGGCACTAATTAACGGATCCGTTAGAGAGGGACTGCTGATGCAACTGATACATGTCTTCAGGGACCACCCTTGCTAAAAAATCAAGAGAGGGACTGCCGTTGCAAAAATCGACAAACCATGGGGACCGTTCTTGCATTTAACTCTAATCTATACATATATATATTACATTATAAAACATTTTGGGGTTTTATTATTTTTAGTATGCCTTACCATATAGCTTTAAAATGTCCAAAATATCTTACATCTTATACAATTTATTCATCATCTTACAAAACAGATACACTATCCTTCTTTCCATAATATAACCTAAGATACATACGTCCTACAATACCTCCATCTCGTCGCCATCATCACTTCCACCTCACCACCACCGTCACCACCACCATCACCGTCATCGCCACCGTCATCACCATTACCAGTCACCACTCACCTCCCATTTCTCGACGCTACCACCATTACCCTGCCGCATTGCGGGGGTAAGCTGCTAGTTATAATACATTATAAACGTTTTCCCCCCCTCTTCAAACATATATTGATGTACTTATTTTACCCCTCCCATCTAATACGCAGTACTATGTTATCACTCAATCTCTAAAAATGGCCATATTACCTTTTTCAATAACATGACCGCCTATTTTATACACATCCTTAATATACCTACAATACCTTCATTTCGCCGTCACCATCACCACCATCACTTCCACCACCATTTACCAGTTACCTCTCACGTCTCGCCTCCATCATCAGCACCCCGTCACATCACACGGTAACTACCAGGTTAGCAATCTTTAAACCCTTATAAAGCAAACAATCATTTTCTCCCTTAAAACTTTTCGGCATTTGAGAAGTCAAAAATACCCCCAGGTTATTAAAATGTTGAAAAATCTGTTATTGTTGTTGTGGCCAAGGCTCGAACAAAGGATATATTGCTTTTAAAACAGTCATCTTACCAATGCACTAACTATTGTTGGTTTGTTAAATTTTCTTTCATTAAATATATAACGTTACTTTTCTTCGGATATAAATTAAATACCTTCACCTAATATACCTATAATATTCTTAATGAAATTATTTACAACATACATTTTTCAACCCTTAAAATAACTACACTAGCCCTTTAGACCAATAGTTTTTACATTAATAACCACACCACTACCGCCAACGCCATTACCGTTTTCGTCATCGCCGATGCATTGTGCGGTCACCTTCTAGTACACACATACACATATTAATCTTATCTTAATCTTAATCTTAATCCTAATACTGCATGCTATTGACACCATGGAATGTGTCTATTGACACCTGACCCCAAAAGGGGCGAAATTTGCCCCTTCTGCCTTTGAAAATTCGCCCTTTTTGCTATGGTCAAATCATGTCACATGTTAATTTGTGGGCCTTAGTGACAAAGACACAGGAACAAAAAAGTAAAATTTTTATTTGAATTTTTATTGACTTTTTTCATAAATAATCTTTAACTTTCAAAACCTTCATAATGTAGTTATTACATATGTTTCATAATTTATAATATATTTTCTTTGATTATATAAATAATTTATGATTAATGAAAATTGAATAGATTGTTGGACCATTACATAAGAACTATTTTTTTTTAATTAACAATTTTAAGAAAATTATTGTGATATTAACTACCAATAGTAAAACTAGATTAATGCCTTTTTAGATCGGCACTTGACGCATTACCTACACGACACATGTCACTTAAAGTTTAATAAAAAAAATCAATTTAAATTTTCTTAATAATTATCAAATACTAATCTTTAGATTTAATATACTAATATTAATACTCAGACGATATACGGAAAGATATTATATATATTTATATGATAAATTTATACCGAAACCTATTCTGTTTGTTTTTTAAATCTTTAAGTGACTGAATGAATAAATAATGTCTGTATGAATTAGGTCAATGCAGTTATTTTTTTTTATTAAGTCAAAAAAACAAACACTTTTGATGACTTAATGGATTAAGTAATTTTGATTAAGTCATGACTTATTTATTAAGTCTTTAAACAAACACCACCTTAAAAGACTAAGTGGGTTAACTATTTATGATTATAGTTTTAAAAACAATATATATTATTGACAACAATATAATATGAACATGTATGTAATATAAGATTAAATAAAACAAAAGGATGTAAGCTAAAACAACCACTATAATGGATCCGTATGTACTATATGAACAATAATACGTAAAAACAAATATGAGATGAAAGTAGCTTAAGGAGAGAAGGGTGAGAAAGTTCACGTTTTATTTATATATAAAATATTATTTTTTTTCACTAAATGGATGATCTACAAACATCTTTTTATATAACTAAGAGAGGTTATGTTAAGGTTTATATGTCATTATCTTTTTTTTACTAAAAAGTGCCAATTAATTATATATATATCGTAATTAAACAAAGATAAAAGATATTGAAAAATGGTGACTTTCCCTTTTTTACAATCTTTTTTTTTTATTATATCAGACACCGTATACATGTCTATAAAAAACTTATTGAATATTATTTATTTTTTATTATATTGGGCATTATGAAAATCAAAGAGACTGTTTGCAATGAAGAAAAGCATAAGGGGCAAAAACTTATTGAAGATTATTTGTTAAAAAGTTATATCTAAATAAAATAATATCAAACTATATGTTATAATCATAGATATAAATGATAATGAAAATAAATAATTACGATAAAAAATGATATAAAAAGATTTTCGACATAAGAGTTTTGAAAAACAATTTTGAGATTAGCATACTAGTGAAGCATTAATCTTTTTGAATCCTAACCAAAATAAGAAAGAAGTGCTAAAAGGCATTGTGTTTATTACATGCTCGTGCATATGGAAAGCATGGAACGATAAGAGGTTTAATAGCATTAGCATTAATATTGATAGAATTGTACATGAGATTAAAACTGTTGGCTTTTTTTGGTATAGGAATAGAGGTAAACAGGTCTCGATTTCTTGGGACAAATGGTGTAAGTTCGATCTGATGTAATAGGATGGTATATACTGTTGCCCCCCACTAGGTGGTGGGTTCGGGCTTATATGAATAATAGTTAACTTTCAAAAAAAGAAACTAATTATTCATCAATATAAATAATAAGATTTGTAAAAGTATTACATTTTGAATATTATACATTTTGTTTTTTAACTTTAACTTTAAATAAAATGCTTTGTGTTAAAAACACAAACAAATATTATTTCATACAACTTTCATCAAATTTTATATAACACAAACAAAAACATTTTAAGTTATAGTTAAAAAATGAAAAGTTTAAAAATTTAAAACGTGAAACTTTTAATAAGACGGATGGAGTAAATAATTTCTTAATCAAATCTTATAAATCTCGTCAACGGCGGTGGCCCGTAACTTTTTCATGCACATATGATCTCGGCGGCGTTCCACTAGGATGAAATCAAATAGTGTAAGCCGTAACACCGTCCCACAAAAACAACACGTCGCATTAACAAAACGATTGGATGATAAAACTGAATTGAGGCTGCAATTATTTGCTAAGAATTTATACAACATTCAAAACAAACAGACAACAATTAAAATTTGTTTCACGCCACTAACAATTAGATGATTGGATGAATCACAATTAATCAAGCACCTCCAAACCCACCGCTATCGAATTATATCCACGGATAATTGAAACTAATTGATGGAACATAAGATCTCAAACAAAATATTAATTATTCACAACTTCTGACCAAGAGAAAACAAAGGTATCTTGAATGTACTATTAATTACCCTTTATTAACAAAAATGGAAATGAACAGTGAAGTTTTGTCTTTTTGTGTGACTATCCCATAAACTATATATATTTGTTACAGCAACTTCAACACAAACATTAAGGTGGAAGAGTTGGTAAACAGTATAACTTTGTAACCATGTGCCACGGGTTCGAATCCAAGACCCATTTTTAGTATTAATAAAACACTTTTGTGAGGCTTGCTGCATCATTTTGTCCAAGGAAAGTGCTAATATGCTTTCCCAATTTTTCTAATGATATTTGACATTTTGACTTATTATGGGTTTGATAAAACAAATAAATATAATGGGTTGAAATTTTTATTGGTTAATTATCTTTTTTGTTTATAAATTATCCTTTTTTATGAAATAAAAATGTCTTTTATATACTAAAGTTTTTTTAGAATGATTTCGGAACTTTTTTTTTTCTTTTTAGAAAATCTAACTTTATGTCTTTGGGATGTTTTTATTTGGACAAAAAATATTTTAAAATATTTTGTTTTGAGTTTATTTGGTAATTAGGAGTAAACATAAACATGTTATTGCGGGTATGGTATTGGTCTTATAGAAAACGAACAATCGTGTTTTTTTAGCATTTTTTTTATTGAAATTAGTAAACACATTTACGATGTTTTGTTTGTAGTATTGTATTTGAAGAATAAAACGCGAAAAAACGATAACGCGGGGCTTGCGAACATCCTAGTTACTAACTATTATTAGTTATAAAAAAAATTGATAGAAAAGTGTTTGTTACTCCTTTATTTAATTACAATAATGCCACTAATTATTATACTCATTGATCTATTGATTTAATGATTAAGATTGTTTTAAAAGGGTTCTTAATGTTCCTAATTTAACTTTTCATTATATATATATAGGGAGGTGAATATAAGGTTCTCTCATAATTGAGCTTAGGTATGAAATCTTTCAAATATCAATTTTTTAAGGGAAAATTTGCATAAAAAAGTATTCAAACTTTGTTGATTTGTAAATTAAAAGTATCTAAATTTTTCTTGATCTATAAAAGGTATCCAACTTTTTTTTAAAAAAAAAAAAATTTGATACGTTTTAGTCGCAATTTTCGTTAAGTTTTCGCACATGGATAAATTACTAGAGGCGTTCAAAATTATTCGTATCCGAACCCGTAATCCGATCCAATTTTATCCAAAAATTTGGATATCCCCAAACTTCGAATATCGAACTTTTCAATTCATATTTGGATATTGGAATCCACTATCGAAAATTAAAATATTCGACTATATTGTATTTCAATTTTTAGGTATCCTACTTTATTGTTATGTAACAATTTATTTATTCACGTTGTGTCGGTGGTTGAAAATAAGAGCGGTGGTTCCCAGGAACTTTCAAAGTTAGATATTTAAAATTTCACATTGTGGATTTCGAAATCCGAATCCGAAAAGTTGGATATTTGAAGTTCGGATATACAAGACTTCAGATATACGAGGTTTCAAATAAAATCGGATCGGATTACAGGTTCGGATATGGATAGTTTTGAACACTCCCGTGATTTCTTCATGTACAAAATTCAATGAATACCACAGTTAAAAGAGGTCAAAAAAGGTTTTATTTTTATGTTTTGGAGAGTTGGATACCTTTAAATGATATAAAAAGGTTAAATACTTTAAATTTATAAATCAATAAAGTTGGATACCTTTTTATGCCACTTACGCATTTTTTAACCCAATAAATCCATGGGCCGTCCATGTCATTTATTTTCAATGTCAAGGGTTCCATATATAAGTTTAAGTATAGAACAATCTTAGGTTTACTTTCTTATAGATATTGGCAACCAGGTTGTGTTTTTGAGTATAGAACAATCTTACATTTACTTTCTTATATATATTGGCAACCAGGTTGTGTTTATATATATATATATATATATAATCATATATATATATATATATCCGTAAATGTGTATGTATATATGTATATTTTTGTGTTTTTAAAACT
>JAXHQA010000432.1:82500-113273 GCA_034093135.1 Erigeron breviscapus
TTTACTTTTGACAGAGTAGGAATAAAATTAAGGTTGTTTACATGAGTTTGCTATTTTTGAAATGGTCTCTGTTTGTTTAATACACGTGTCTACCTTTAAATTCTTCAGTGAGCTTTTTTGCTACTACTTTTTTAAAATATCTTTGTGTTGGTAGAACTTGGTTTTTGTATGCAGTTAGGTTAGCCCAATACTTGATTGCTAAGACTTTGGGTATGTATTGAATTTGGTAACGATCTGATCATTAATTTCATGAAACATTCTTGAAAGGATATATGCATCTACTTAGAATTAATCGAATTTACCTTTTTGGTTGAAAGATGAACAGTTACGCTTTGGCATGTAAGTGTAAAAAGTACGTCTTTACTTTTTAGTTACAATGAAAGAAGTTACGACATGATTTATAAGTTAAGAGAACACTGTATAGCACCAAAATATCTACCAATTGGTTTGGGTGGAATTGAGCAGCTTAGGAAATGACACTAAATAGTAAATATCGTCATGCAATATAAATAGTTGGTCATCCCTTATAAGAAATTGCAAT
Organism: Erigeron breviscapus; assembly: GCA_034093135.1. Lineage (NCBI taxonomy): Eukaryota > Viridiplantae > Streptophyta > Magnoliopsida > Asterales > Asteraceae > Erigeron > Erigeron breviscapus. The sequence goes on from JAXHQA010000432.1 coordinate 83,042, forward strand.
GCTTGGCTTACTAGCATTTGTAATCATTATATTTATGCTTTGTTCACTGCCTTTTGAAGATGTTAGATGCCTTTTGAAGATGTTAGATGATTAAGGTTTTTTTAAATCTTTTGCAGCTTCAACAAGCCCTCTGTTAGAACCCTTGCTGGTAAATGTAGTTGAAAGTCCTAAAGGAAATAGCCAAAGAATATCAAATTGAATGGGACACAACAGAAATTTAAAACAGAACTTCAAAACCTTATTGTACATCTTTATTTCTTCATATCTATGTGTATGATATATATTGCATATAACAGAGTGTGTGTATGTGTGACTTATATTTGTGTCTTTAAATCAATAGTGACATCTTTTTTTCTGCAGGACAGGCCAAAGACATTTGCTAACATGTTAAGAGTCGCGGCGAAGCGCGGGGGCATTAGCTAGTTTCCATTATCACAAAAATACATATAAAAATAAAATAAAATACATATATATCGTATAAACCGGGTGAAAAGACCAGACACCGCGTCTCCGATTCTACTTCCGACATCATCAGTTGTAAAATAATGGTTAGTTGTAATTTCGTTTGTTCTAATTTTCTAATTATTGTTTAATTTCGAAAACATTGAAACCCTAAATTGTCTGATACATCAATTAAACAGTTTAGGGTTTCTTGATCTCTTTCTAAAGTTTATTTTTTCTAATTGGTTGGACTTATAAATTCAGCTTATTAATATAAATACATTAATTGGTTAGGCTCAATATTAACTTAATGATTCAGTTTTGATGCTAGAAAAAAGCCCTAATTTAGAGTATTTGTGGTTATTTTATAAAAATTATTATTGAAGTAAGTGGAAGTTATTATACAAAACAAATTATATACAGTCTGTTTGTTATTTTGTGGTGAATTTTTTAATAAGTGGAAGTTTTTACACAGGCAAATCTTGAAGATTCGTTTCTCGCAGATCTCGAGGATCTTTCCGACAATGATAACGAGAATCTGGTAAGTGGGTCATTGATATATCTTTTTTTTTTATATCGTAATTGAAAGTCGTACTCAATGATTCTACCTTTATGTTTCTGTTTAACAGGATGAAGACAATGGGGATGCAGAACACATGGAAGAGGATGTTCATGGAGATTTGGCCGATATAGAAGCACTTGATTACGATGGCCTTGACAGTGTTTCCAAGTTGCAGAAATCACAGAGATATATCGATATTATGAAGGTCGGTAGACTTTTATTTGACTTGATTGGTGTGTTTACGTATTTTGTCGAATTAAATTTGTTTGCTTTTTTTCTCGTGTATCCTTTTTGCGTGCGTAATGTGAATAAATTTTTTTAATGGGGCAGAAAGTTGAGGGTGCTCTCGAGAAAGGGTCAGATATGTCAAATCAAGCTATGGTTTTGGAAGATGATCCTGAGTATCAGCTCATTGTGGAGTGCAACACATTGTCGGTTGACATAGAAAATGAGATTGGTATTATTCATAATTTTATTCGTGATAAGTACCGCCTCAAGTTTCCTGAGCTCGAGTCTCTTGTGCACCACCCAATCGATTATGCACGTGTTGTCAAGAAGATAGGGAATGAAGTTGACTTAACCCTTGTGGATCTTGAAGGGCTGCTGCCATCAGCTATCATTATGGTTATTTCTGTTACGGCATCAACCACCAGTGGGAAACCGCTTCCTGAGGATGTTCTTCAGAAGACCATCGAGGCTTGTGATCGAGCCCTTACACTGGATGCATCAAAAAAGAAAGTTCTGGATTTCGTTGAAAGCAGAATGGGCTACATTGCTCCGAATCTTTCTGCCATTGTTGGGAGTGCGGTTGCTGCCAAACTCATGGGGACAGCTGGTGGTCTTTCGTCACTAGCAAAGATGCCGGCATGTAATGTTCAGATCCTAGGTGCCAAAAAGAAGAATTTAGCTGGTTTTTCTACTGCAACATCTCAGTTTCGTGTTGGTTACATTGAACAAACAGAGGTTTTTCAGACTACACCTCCTTCCTTAAAGATGCGTGCGTGTCGGCTTTTGGCTGCAAAATCAACTCTTGCAGCACGTGTTGACTCCATTAGAGGTGATCCATCTGGAAGTCAAGGAAGAACTTACCGTGAAGAAATTCGCAAGAAGATTGAAAAGTGGCAAGAACCGCCTCCTGCAAAGCAACCTAAACCACTTCCAGTCCCTGATTCTGAACCTAAGAAGAAAAGAGGTGGTCGTCGCCTTCGTAAGATGAAGGAGAGGTGTGTACTCTTCTAATTAATGCATATACCTATTTTTTATTCTTCTGCATTTCCTCATTATTGTCCTCACCTCTCTAACCTTCCTTTAATCAGATATGCTATTACGGATATGCGAAAGTTGGCAAACAGAATGCAGTTTGGAATTCCTGAAGAGAGCTCACTTGGTAAGTAATTTCTTTCATCATTATAAGTAGTATTGTTTATATTGGCAAAAGTTAAAATGTGTTAACATGAAAAATTGATACCATAAGAGCCTTAAGTGCCGGTCCGTTAGGGTCTCTAGGACACACTTAGAGGTGTAACCGAGTCTAGCCAAATTCGAGCTTCATAATACTCAAGCTCAACTGGTACAATTTAAGTTTGAGCTTGAGCTTGGCTTTGCTCAAATCGAGTTTTAACTTTAAAACTCAAACTTTGGTATTGACTCAATTACTTGGCTAGAGCTTGGCTTGTGATTGACTTATTTATAAAGCAACCTCAAAATAACAAAGCTCTGAATAAGCTTCTCTCGAAACTTGACTTATTTATAAAGCAACCTCAAGATGAACGAATACCTTTCTAATTTAAGAGCCCAATACTTGAAGTATATAACTAATATATAGTTTTTGATTTAGAAAAATCAAAGCCAAATGTAGTGTTTGAAGATCGACATGTAGGAATTGGGTTGGGAAGGAAGGGCTGTTTCTTTAATCATCAAGCGACTTAGGATGAACTTCCAACCACCTTATGATTTTTTAACTTTTCAATGATCCATCCCACATTTGGTTCCGGTAAAAACGTAGCAGATAATGTTTTCCACACTAGAAGGATTAAAAGGATTATTGCTTTTTTTGTGATCTTTTTAACTAAAACAGATTAACTGGCTTTGAGATGTTAAATCTGATGAATAATAGACATACATGATATACAAAATGGACGGTAAATATTTTATGTGAAGATTCACATTTTGAAAGTTTTGTTTTTTGCCTTGCAAGCTTAATCAATCACAGTTTTTGGAGTTCCAGGCCTTTTTACTTTGAAATTGAGATTGGGGTCGTTTAATAACCGACTTTGATGTGTTAAGCCTGAGCTCAGCTCAGACTTGTATAGCTTGTGAATAGGCTTGCTCGTTTATATCTCTAGGCACACTCTTTGAAAGTTGCAACAAAAACAGTTAATGCATGCTTATTTTAACTGTGACTGTATGATGGTCTTAGGGCATCTTGAAATATCTTTAGTGCTATCAGAAGAACAAGACAGAATGCAGTCACTGTATACAAAAGCCATAGTATTAACTAAATGTATTCTTTAGTTACAAGTATACCAAATGCATTCTTGGACCTGGCAGCTCTCGAGTTTTCATTCCTATTACAGGCTGCCAAAGCACACAACTTACATCCATATTCCATGTGTTATTGAACTCATAAAGTTGTAATCTAGTGCTCACTTAAATCCCTCCATGGCTTCTTCGACAGCCCTTTAGAGTATTTTTGATCTCATTCCAAGTTGCTAAACTATGTACATCCTCTTCAATTACCATCATCTACTGGTCAGAAAACAACCCCTTACGGCCTTACCTATCAAGTTACAATCCCATCTTTCTACCGCCACTACCATAGTAATAAGCACACTTTCGCGTACCAACACCAATAGTCGAATACTCATCTCATGGCTTCATCCCTACTTTACACTCATCCTCATTCCAACTGCCATGCTAGAAGAACCAAACAGAACTTGGAACAACATCCAGCTTTATGGGAAACTTGTTATTGATTTAAAAGAAAATGCTCTCCCTAGTATGATACTTATAATAATTGTGACCTCTGCTACTGACCTTAGCAACCATCAGAAAACCGTTTTAAAATGTATTGCCTGTCATGTAGCTGTTCTGTTGGCCAGCACTACTTGTGCAGTCCTAAATCAACATTTGTTATTTACTATTTGTTGTTAATATCTCATAGAAGACTTTGGTGCGCTAGAAGGATATTTGTGATAGTGTATCGAGTAGTAAACTGCAACTAGTGATCTTTATATTGTGCTTCTGGCCTTCTGCAGATATAGTTTAGGACACAATCAAATTCCAACCCATTAAACGAAACACCATTCAATCTCGACACTCGTACCCCCTATTAGAACTTAGATCCAACCTTGTAATGTCTTTTTGTCCCCTCATTTACATCTCACCAGTATCATATCACTTAATTCTTTCTTCGTTCTTATGTAGACAATTGTTAATTTTTTTTTTTGACCCTAAAAAAAGGCTCTGGAACACTAGTAGCCACTAGTATTACTTTCTTGAGATCTAATAGTAAAGCTTTTTCTTAATCGTTGGTGTTGTCTTTTTGATTATAGGCGATGGACTAGGAGAAGGATATGGTATGCTTGGTCAAGCTGGAAATGGGAAGCTGCGTGTATCAGTTGGTCAGAGCAAGCTTGCTGCCAAAGTTGCCAAGAAGTATGCTATTTCCATATTGCATATGTTTTTCTTTTATTTTCGGAATGATTTATCTAAGTTCTTATCGTACATGTTTGAATTTAAATCTTCAGGTTCAAGGGTAAGCAATATAGTAGCGGTGGGGCAACCTCTGGTTTGACGTCAAGTTTGGCTTTCACTCCTGTTCAGGTTTGTTTTTTCTTACCATTTGCTCACAAGTGAAAAGAGGAAATTGGAAAGTTGTTCATAATCCAATATTCGTTTGCGCAGGGCATCGATCTCATAGATCCCCAGGCAGATGCTAATAGACTTGGGAGCGGAACACAGAGCACATATTTCTCAGAAACAGGAACGTTTTCAAAGATCAGAAGGACTTGAATCACATGGCTATGTAGAGTAGCTTGCACACTTTGATTTCATTTTGTAAGGTGGAATTGAATGCTGAATAGCAGCATATACTGCTAACATCTGAACCAGATAGTTGTGAAAAGAGCTATGTAAAGCATATGCTTTATTATCCACCCCGCTGAATCAGAAAAGGTGAAATTTGTGTTATATGGAGATCTTATTCTTTTCTACTCAAGTATCTTATAACTTATGCATTCAGATGTCTATGATGCAGAGATGACCATGCTATTGTATCTGCGTCGTTGGAGTTTTGTAAGTAATTGATGTGTTCCCTATGCTGACGAAAGGATATAGTTACAATGGTAGCTTATCTGTTAACGTAATGATCTATAAGATGTTATATGCATTTGAATATGCATGCTACTGGTAAGTTATTAAACTATTTTGCCCAGTTGATCAATACTTCAACCCATCATTTTGCCCATTTGATCAACTCTTAAGTTACTTCAACCCATTTTTCCTTGGTAGAAAAATGGGTTAAATTGTTGGCTTCTATTCTCTTGAATGGTTGATACTTGATACCTGGAAAGGTTTATCGACACCATTTCAACTTGCTGTTGGACAATAGATATGGTTTGAGAAATGTTCTACGTGCAGTGCCTTGACATTATGTGCATCTAAAATGCCGCTTTAACAACATTGTTCAGATTCAGTGGTGAACAATTATAGTACTCACTGGCTTTGTAAATTGTAATAATGTGAAGTTAGCTGCTGTTGCATCTTCTCGTGAAACAAAATGTTTTTGTACAACGCAATTATAAGTGCATACATAATTTCATTTTACCCATCGAACCCTGCATGTGCATTGCTGGAAAACTTGAAACATTTTCGTGGAGAAATATAAACTACAAAAGTTGGTATTACAACCCACCAACTACCAAAAAAAAATAAAAATAAATTCACTTTCGTTAACTTTATGGCTTTATGGCTTTATCATATAAACTAGTTTGAGACCCCGGGCGTTGCCCGGGAAAAATAATGATACGTAAACTTTGACAATATCTATATAACGTTCATACATTACAAAAAAGTAGCATAACGTTAAGAAAAGTAAATACGAATAATAAAAAGTGGAGCAAAAGAATATCTAAAAGCTGTCCATTTTGTTATAGCAATGTTATATTCACCTGACGTTGATTACCAAGAAATTAGCCGGGGATAAAATACGAATAATAAAAAGTGGAGCAAAAGAATATCTAAAAGCTATCCATTTTGTTATAGCAATGTTATATTCACCCGACGTTGATTACCAAGAAATTAGTCGGGGATGTTATGCTCCTTCAATCATCTATTATTCATAGTACTTATACTTTGTAATATAAGTTTCTTATTTGTGTTTTTAAAAAAGTTTATGTCATATTATCAAGTTCTTTTTAAGTATATAATAGATACATAATGCAGTCGACTCTCAATAAAGATTTATGTCATATTATCAAGTTCTTTTTACTGGGCCGGCGTGTCTTCTTTTGGGCCAGAAAATATTTGGCTTAAAAACCCAAAAGTTTGACAACGTTGGAAATGTAATAAAAGATAATGAAAAAGTAAAATGAATCTACCGAACGGATTTAGAAACTGTGGGTGTTTTTTATTTCTACCACTTTTCAATTTCCCCTCTCTCTCTCTCAATACATTGAAAAGACTTATCTGTCTCTCTTTATTTTTTATTTCTTCATCCACATAGTATTTTACATGCTATGTGTCCATCCAGACTATCCTAATTTTAATATTTTTACTGAGTAAACGACATAAATCGTCCCTGTGGTTTACTTAAATAGTCACCTTTCGTCCCTGAGAATCAAAAACCTCATGGATCGTCCTTATTTGGAAAATAAGCTTCCCCTTTAGTCCTTTGACTATTTGACCGTTATCCTCAATCCGTTAACCCCCCACGTGCCTACCACGTGAGGGGTATTCTTGTCTTTGCGCCCCCAACAACAGCTGGAAACGACATAAATCGTCCCTGTGGTTTACTAAAATAGTCACCTTTCGTCCCTGAGAATAAAAAACCTCATGGACCGTCCTTATTTGGAAAATAAGCTTCCCATTTCGTCCTTTGACTATTTGACCGTTAACCTCCATCCGTTAACCCCTCACGTGCCTCCCACGTGAGGGGTATTTTAGTACTTTGCTAAGCATAAAGGACCAAACTTGATCGTTTAAGTATTTATATTAATCATCATCATCCTCATACAAAACCCATTTCCCATAAAAAACAAGATTGTATATGTATACACACACAAATATATAGACACACAAGCAGATTCAAAAAAAAAAAGGCAAACATGGAAACTAAAAAAAAAAAAAACATACACAAGAACTTCGGCCGACCTACATTTGTTAAAACCCATTTAATCAATAATCATCATCATCATTTTCAAACCCATTTATACATTTGTCATACAATTTTAATCAATCATCATCATCCAACATCGTCCCACCACCATCTCTTCTCAGATCCGGTTCTCTGCCCCGCCGTGCCTCCGCCGTCGTTCTCTGTCGTGCCGCCGCCACTACCGCCGCCGTCGTTCTCTGCCGTTGTTGTAAATGATGATGATTAATATGAAGACTTAAACGATCAAGTTTGGTCCTTTATGCTTAGCAAAGTACTAAAATACCCCTCACGTGGGAGGCACGTGGGGGGTTAACGGATGGAGGTTAACGGTCAAATAGTCAAAGGACAAAATGGGAAGCTTATTTTCCAAATAAGGACGGTCCATGAGGTTTTTTATTCTCAGGGACGAAAGGTGACTATTTTAGTAAACCACAGGGACGATTTATGTCGTTTCCAGCTGTTGTTGGGGGCGCAAAGACAAGAATACCCCTCACGTGGTAGGCACGTGGGGGGTTAACGGATTGAGGATAACGGTCAAATAGTCAAAGGACTAAAGGGGAAGCTTATTTTCCAAATAAGGACGGTCCATGAGGTTTTTTATTCTCAGGGACGAAAGGTGACTATTTTAGTAAACCACAGGGACGATTTATGTCGTTCACTCTATTTTTACTCTACACAATTGTTAGTCTTTTTCTACTTCTTGGACTAACAATATCTTCAAACCACTATCACCACTATTTTCCAACCGCCACAGCCAACAACACATTTTCATCCCGTAGTAGTTGCCGGTGGCGGTGGTGGGGCCGGAATCGTGACTGTAACCGCCACCCAGATCTGTCACGTCACCGCCGGTGCCATAAAAAATAAAGGAAGTTTTTAGTAATAATTTGTACATATAGTTTTTATCAATTAATGGTAATTTATAATGATTGAAAATGTTTTATTATCGTATCCATTTGTATTGTAATGTGGTGTGAGACCGGTGGTGGTTACCAGCGGTGGTTGTTTCCGGAGGTGTTATTTGTCGGTGGTTATTGCTTGTTCATGTGTATGTGTGTTGTTGTGTATATGTATATGTATATTTATATATCTATATGCTTAAGAAATTGTACCTGATGCTTAGAAAGTTGTAAACAAATATTCTGACAAGTTTGTGAAGAAGGTTCATGACATGTACTTGGCTACCGGACAATGCTAAAAATAAAGAAAGTAAAAGAAAAGGAAAGTGGTCCCAGTAAAAAAATAATAAAAAAAAGGAGACTGTGAGGTCGCACGCATACTCACGCACGGTATTTAAAGATATATAGGGAATTCACTCCAATATATGGGCCAGTAGTGACCAAACGTAGACGGCTTGACAAGCGGGCTATGCTTCTTTTTTTTTTTTAAATCGAGCTGTCAAGTTTTCTACCTGGTGAGTCAATCTTTACCAGCACATTAATTACCCTTCGTCGTTAATCGGTAAAAGGTCATTTTTATCATTGAGCGTCCACAATAGCTAAAGTCATTCAATGACTTTTTTTTTCATTTTCAAGCTCATTTTTTTTCTTCCCTTTTCTATTATCAAATAACAAAAGGTATTAAGATGTAATTGTTAAGAAAAAAATAAAAAGTGATTAAAAAAAAAGTATGACTTTAGTTTCATTAGATTTGTGTATATTGCTGCCGGTTAGTTTTATTTTAATTTGTTTATGTCCATTTGATCAAAAACGGTTTTAATCCCAGCCGTATAAACCCATCCATTTAAAACGGATGAGTAGTTAACCATCTAATATAAACGTGGATAAATAACAAAATACACAACTAAACCACCTAGCTATTTTTCAGCCTTACTATATATTGTTCCCAGATAATTAACCTTAATTAATCACGTTCATTATGCCAAATAAGTTACTCCGTATTATATGTACAGGAAGTTGAAGAATTTCCACTTGGTGGATAGTTTGCATAGTAGTTCCCTTTTATATCAGTGTTTGTTAGCAGAATAACGGGTCAATGGGTTAGTTTCCCCGATTAATTAGCTCACGTAGTGGTTAAGTAGTTATGTACTGCATACCTTTTTCCTATTTAAAGCCATCGATATAACAGCTTCAGTATCACTTTCTATGCAATTGAAAAAATCAATTTATCTATTTCTGTCTAATACACTACAAATATATCAGTTTACTAGCACTACAGCTATTAGAAGGTGGGTGTGGAAGTGGGTTTAGTCACACCACCCCTGCGGGTTCGTCCAACACTGATGATACGTCAATTAACATATACGTTTTACGAGTATGCAATCTTATATCATTATACAATAAGAAGTGTGTATCGGCCCCATGACACCTAGTATGGGGAGATGTGAGAAGGATTAGGATAGTTGGGTGGCGATTCCCTGCTGGTAACTCGTATTATGTATACGGTTTTACGCCATCCGATCCTATGATGATGATATATGTTCTAGTTATATTTGCTAGATGGTGATTGGAAAGTTTTGTTGTTCAGAGAGAATTAGAGCATATAGAGTTTTTTGTAAGAACTTATGATTTTCTTTCCTTGCTCGTTTCACTTATTTATAGTGACAAATATGACCTTTCGTGACTTGAAAGGTGTCCTTTGGTAACTTGAAAGGTTGTCCCTTGGTAACCTGAAAGGTTGTCCCTTGGTAACCTGAAAGGGTGTCCCTTGGTAATCTCGAAGGGTTGTCCCTTGGTAACCCGAAAGGTTGTCCCTTGGTAACCTGAAAGGGTGTCCCTTGGTAACTCGAAAGGTTGTCCCTTGGTAACTCGAAAGGTTGTCTTTTCGATAGATATTATTCTTTTGGTACCGTATATATACTATATTATCGTGTGTACACTATTAAGCCCCCTAATTCATGTGGTAAATATATATACTTTTGACACATGAATTTATTCAAAATTTATCCAGAATTAAATGTAGTGGTAATTTTTATACATATACATATTCATATCTTTGGCCAACACAATATGATTTAAATGTAAGAGTAAAATAGGAGAGTTTTTTTTTGTGTTTTTTTATTTATTTTATTATTATTATATATATATTTTATTAATTTTATATATATAAACATATATATATATATGTTATTATATATATATATATATATATATATATATATATATATATATATATATATATATATATATATATATATATATATATATATATATATATATATATATATATATATATATATATATATATATATATATATATATATATATATATATATATATATATATATATATATATATATATATATATATATATATATATATATATATATATATATATATATATATATATATATATATATATATATATATATATATATATATATATATATATATATATATATATATATATATATATATATATATATATATATATATATATATATATATATATATATATATATATATATATATATATATATATATATATATATATATATATATATATATATATATATATATATATATATATATATATATATATATATATATATATATATATATATATATATATATATATATATATATATATATATATATATATATATATATATATATATATATATATATATATATATATATATATATATATATATATATATATATATATATATATATATATATATATATATATATATATATATATATATATATATATATATATATATATATATATATATATATATATATATATATATATATATATATATATATATATATATATATATATATATATATATATATATATATATATATATATATATATATATATATATATATATATATATATATATATATATATATATATATATATATATATATATATATATATATATATATATATATATATATATATATATATATATATATATATATATATATATATATATATATATATATATATATATATATATATATATATATATATATATATATATATATATATATATATATATATATATATATATATATATATATATATATATATATATATATATATATATATATATATATATATATATATATATATATATATATATATATATATATATATATATATATATATATATATATATATATATATATATATATATATATATATATATATATATATATATATATATATATATATATATATATATATATATATATATATATATATATATATATATATATATATATATATATATATATATATATATATATATATATATATATATATATATATATATATATATATATATATATATATATATATATATATATATATATATATATATATATATATATATATATATATATATATATATATATATATATATATATATATATATATATATATATATATATATATATATATATATATATATATATATATATATATATATATATATATATATATATATATATATATATATATATATATATATATATATATATATATATATATATATATATATATATATATATATATATATATATATATATATATATATATATATATATATATATATATATATATATATATATATATATATATATATATATATATATATATATATATATATATATATATATATATATATATATATATATATATATATATATATATATATATATATATATATATATATATATATATATATATATATATATATATATATATATATATATATATATATATATATATATATATATATATATATATATATATATATATATATATATATATATATATATATATATATATATATATATATATATATATATATATATATATATATATATATATATATATATATATATATATATATATATATATATATATATATATATATATATATATATATATAAATAATATATATATATAATATAGAATCGTGTGAATCTAAAATATATTAGGATTTTATCTAAATACGCGTATATATATATATATATATATATTTCAAAAAAATCAGTTGGAATATTACAACAATGATCTCAAAGCACTCGCCGCTTCTCGAGGGGATGATGTTAGTGTGTGCATGCTAGAGAACCAACGTCTTGCTATTGAGAAGGAAAGTCTCATGGCTCAAGTCTATACCATGGATGCTGAAATCGTCTACCTCCGTCAACTCATTGGCGGGGGTCATGTCTAGACTTTCGGTTTGGTTTGCATATACGTTTTACGAGTATGCAATCTTATATCATTATACAATAAGAAGTGTGTATCGGCCCCATGACACCTAGTATGGGGAGACTTGAGAAGGATTAGGATAGTTGGGTGGCGATTCCCTGCTGGTAACTCGTATTATGTATACGGTTTTACGCCATCCGATCCTATGATGATGATATATGTTCTAGTTATATTTGCTAGATGGTGATTGGAAAGTTTTGTTGTTCAGAGAGAATTAGAGCATATAGAGTTTTTTGTAAGAACTTATGATTTTCTTTCCTTGCTCGTTTCACTTATTTATAGTGACAAATATGACCTTTCGTGACTTGAAACGGTGTCCTTTGGTAACTTGAAAGGTTGTCCTTTGGTAACTCGAAAGGTTGTCCCTTGGTAACCTGAAAGGGTGTCCCTTGGTAATCTCGAAGGGTTGTCCCTTGGTAACCCGAAAGGTTGTCACTTGGTAACCTGAAAGGGTGTCCCTTGGTAACTCGAAAGGTTGTCCCTTGGTAACTCGAAAGGTTGTCCCTTGGTAACCTGAAAGGTTGTCCCTTGGTAACTTGAAAGGTTGTCCCTTGGTAACTCGAAAGGGTTGTCCCTTGGTAACTCGAAAGGGTGTCCCTTGGTAACTCGAAAGGTTGTCCCTTGGTAACTCGAAAGGTTGTCCCTTGGTAACTCGAAAGGTTGTCCCTTGGTAACTCGAAAGGTTGTCCCTTGGTAACTCGAAAGGTTGTCCCTTGGTAACTCGAAAGGTTGTCCCTTGGTAACTCGAAAGGTTGTCCCTTGGTAACTCGAAAGGTTGTCCCTTGGTAACTCGAAAGGTTGTCCCTTGGTAACTCGAAAGGTTGTCCCTTGGTAACTCGAAAGGTTGTCCCTTGGTAACCTGAAAGGTTGTCCCTTGGTAACTTGAAAGGGTGTCCCTTGGTAATCTCGAAGGGTTGTCCCTTGGTAACCCGAAAGGTTGTCCCTTGGTAACCTGAAAGGGTGTCCCTTGGTAACTCGAAAGGTTGTCCCTTGGTAACTCGAAAGGTTGTCCCTTGGTAACTCGAAAGGGTTGTCCCTTGGTAACTCGAAAGGGTGTCCCTTGGTAACTCGAAAGGTTGTCCCTTGGTAACTCGAAAGGTTGTCCCTTGGTAACTCGAAAGGTTGTCCCTTGGTAACTCGAAAGGTTGTCCCTTGGTAACTCGAAAGGGTTGTCCCTTGGTAACTCGAAAGGGTGTCCCTTGGTAACTCGAAAGGTTGTCCCTTGGTAACTCGAAAGGTTGTCCCTTGGTAACTCGAAAGGTTGTCCCTTGGTAACTCGAAAGGTTGTCCCTTGGTAACTCGAAAGGTTGTCCCTTGGTAACTCGAAAGGGTTGTCCCTTGGTAACTCGAAAGGGTGTCCCTTGGTAACTCGAAAGGTTGTCCCTTGGTAACTCGAAAGGTTGTCCCTTGGTAACTCGAAAGGTTGTCCCTTGGTAACTCGAAAGGTTGTCCCTTGGTAACTCGAAAGGTTGTCCCTTGGTAACTCGAAAGGGTTGTCCCTTGGTAACTCGAAAGGGTGTCCCTTGGTAACTCGAAAGGTTGTCCCTTGGTAACTCGAAAGGTTGTCCCTTGGTAACTCGAAAGGTTGTCCCTTGGTAACTCGAAAGGTTGTCCCTTGGTAACTCGAAAGGGTTGTCCCTTGGTAACTCGAAAGGGTGTCCCTTGGTAACTCGAAAGGTTGTCCCTTGGTAACTCGAAAGGTTGTCCCTTGGTAACTCGAAAGGTTGTCCCTTGGTAACTCGAAAGGTTGTCCCTTGGTAACTCGAAAGGTTGTCCCTTGGTAACTCGAAAGGGTTGTCCCTTGGTAACTCGAAAGGGTGTCCCTTGGTAACTCGAAAGGTTGTCCCTTGGTAACTCGAAAGGTTGTCCCTTGGTAACTCGAAAGGTTGTCCCTTGGTAACTCGAAAGGTTGTCCCTTGGTAACTCGAAAGGTTGTCCCTTGGTAACTCGAAAGGGTTGTCCCTTGGTAACTCGAAAGGGTGTCCCTTGGTAACTCGAAAGGTTGTCCCTTGGTAACTCGAAAGGTTGTCCCTTGGTAACTCGAAAGGTTGTCCCTTGGTAACTCGAAAGGTTGTCCCTTGGTAACTCGAAAGGGTTGTCCCTTGGTAACTCGAAAGGGTGTCCCTTGGTAACTCGAAAGGTTGTCCCTTGGTAACTCGAAAGGTTGTCCCTTGGTAACTCGAAAGGTTGTCCCTTGGTAACTCGAAAGGTTGTCCCTTGGTAACTCGAAAGGTTGTCCCTTGGTAACTCGAAAGGGTTGTCCCTTGGTAACTCGAAAGGGTGTCCCTTGGTAACTCGAAAGGTTGTCCCTTGGTAACTCGAAAGGTTGTCCCTTGGTAACTCGAAAGGTTGTCCCTTGGTAACTCGAAAGGTTGTCCCTTGGTAACTCGAAAGGTTGTCCCTTGGTAACTCGAAAGGGTTGTCCCTTGGTAACTCGAAAGGGTGTCCCTTGGTAACTCGAAAGGTTGTCCCTTGGTAACTCGAAAGGTTGTCCCTTGGTAACTCGAAAGGTTGTCCCTTGGTAACTCGAAAGGTTGTCCCTTGGTAACTCGAAAGGGTTGTCCCTTGGTAACTCGAAAGGGTGTCCCTTGGTAACTCGAAAGGTTGTCCCTTGGTAACTCGAAAGGGTTGTCCCTTGGTAACTCGAAAGGTTGTCCCTTGGTAACTCGAAGTTGTTCATGTTTGTGTGATTGACTTTGTTCGTATATGTATGTGATTGCAAAGAGTGAAAACAGAAAGAATGAAATTGATACGCCCCGACCCAAAAGGGAACGCTGTTAAAAAGCCACATAAAGAAGTTCCATTACTTTCTTTTATTATTTGCATGTTTGAAGGAGTCATTTTCGGTTACTGCATTTTAGGAAGTATAGTGGTAGCATTTTAATTAGGATTAGTGGTGCTAATTTTCATTAGGTGAGTAGTGATGCTTTATGTTCCCATGCGTAACTGTTTCTATAAATTATGTAGAAAATTATTGAAGGAAACTGAAGTCGTATCTCTCTATCTTCTTGTCTTTGTTCTTGAGAGTTTTGTAGGTTTTCCTATGTAAAACCTATCAGAAATTTGAGTATTGTTTATAGTGTATGAAATAATTGTTTGTTAGTAGGACTTTTTGGATAGTTAATACAAGTATTACATATACATAGGAAAACCTACACGTACTCATTTAACTATTTTGATTTGTGAGTAGTTTTAGTATGTTTGGTATTGGTTATATTACACGCATATTGGTTAGTGTCAACGTAGTATTCTGTTTTTTCGTGTAAACAGGAATATAGGTTTGCAGAGTTGTGTAATTTTCACATGAAACAATGAAAGTGATTTTTTATGATACAATTAAGATATTGATTTATTAGTCACCTTTTACAAATTGTTTATGTTTTAGGTGGATCCACGGTAGAATTTGTATTATAAGAACTCGACTGATTTATTTATAGGAAAGTTGTGTAGTATTACCCAAAACTGTGTAATATTGATTTGTCTGTTTTTTTTCTTCTTTTTATTTGTTCACATTTAGCCATCGAATGAGACCTTCATTTCGAGAACATTTTTTTCCAATAACCGTGAAAACTCTTAAATTATTTGTTGTATCACATGTTTTCAAAGTCTCACATATGAAATGTTATAAAAATGTATTTTGTAATTCGAAAGTCAATAGAAAAAACAATTAAAGAAAACCATAAATCAATATATATTACAACATAGAGATTTAAGGATTAAAAAAAAAAAGTATGACTTTAGTTTCATTAGATTTGTGTTGACGATAACTTTTCAATTTTAAATGAATTTTAATTGAAAAATCTTTACTTCAACCGGTTAAAAATTATCTACACTTTTTAAGAAAAAGGAATTTTTGCATCTAATGACATCAGCCTTTCAAAACATTTTTCTTTCTATAAAAAGTTGTTGGTCAACCTCTGTTAAAGATAACTTCAGCACAAAATATAAATATGTGATATGAGTGACATCAAATGAGAAGTTGCTTAGGGAGAGAATGTTGATATTTAATTTTATTTTTCATTTTTCATTTATTTTATTTATATTTTTTTAGTGAAAACTCATTCAAAAAAAATTAAAAAAATTTTAAAATTTTAAAAAAAAATTCCCTACACATGTGTAAGTTTTTATTTTTTTTTTAATTTTTTTTGATTTTTTTTTTGTGAATGAGTTTATGTTAAAAAAATATAAAAAATAAAAAAATATTATATATAAAAAGCAAGCTAAAGAAAATCAAAAACAAATCTTCTCTCCCTTCTCTCTTTAAGTTACCTTCTCTCCCGATCTATACCCATATGTGATAATCTGTTGGCTTGAGACAACTAGAATTAGGGGTGAGCAAATTGCATAAGAGTAGCTTGGTCGGTTAATTTCTTTTTACTTGTTACCCCAATTCAATTCAAATGCTATAAATCCCAGCTATAAAAATTCAACAAATCATTATTGACACCCTAAGCATAAGACACAAAATCCACGTCTACGTTCAAGATGTCATGATCAGTTTCTTTCCCATATTTGAACATATATTTGCACAAGTAACAAACAGCAATTAGTTCATGAGCACGTCGAATTAATAACTCAAACAAACGGTGCAGTCATAAACATGTGACTTCACAAATAACTTTTATTACAATTTACAATAGAGCATTGTAGGATTCAACATAACGACAATACTGTATCACATCTATCACTTAGTAATAATTAAACACCATTCAACAATGGTGATATAGAAAGCCAACATTTTCCACCTAGGTCACAAAGCTTAAATTTTCACATTAATTAATGTACCCTATTTAATCATCTCGGTACAAATAAACACTACACATCAACCTCTACGGTTCATTTATACGTTTAAAACTAAAGGTGAATAATGTCATGATATTAACCTGGATCTTCACATTTATAGATTATTATCAAGCATTGTAGCCTCAAGGAATCCTCCTCGACTCGTGTTCAATCACTATAAACCAAATCGTAATTGACGAAAACATCTAATATTTCACTACTAATACTGATAGCGGCACTACCTCCATCCCCCATTCCCTTTAAAAAATGAAGTCGTTTGACATTTGAGGTTCATTATAAACTACAAAATCAGTTGCAGAACTTGAACATTATTTTGGCAGGGGTCAAATTTTCTTTTTTGTTTTTAAATATGATATTTTGCTTTTTAGGTTTTGAAGGGGGTTAATACACATAGTTTATTTATTTTTTACCGTCAAATATTAAATAGTTCCAAATTATAGCCCAAAATTCTGAAGGACCAGAACCCCTTTCGGTCCTACTGATCTTCCGCCACGGTACAAAATTGACATGACATTCTTACTCACAATTCCTTATAAAACTCATTTAGGAAATATAGATTTGACTAGGGAGATGATCGATGTCGTTGGACCGATCAAAAATATAAACTAAATACCATTAATTAGTAAGGGTAAGTCGAGTATCGTTTTCACAGGGAATCAAAGGAAAGTGTTAAACAATTTGAAACGTTGATTAAACTAGACATAAACTTAAAATCGATTGATTGATTGATTTGATTGACACTAAATTTGAGTATGAACTTAACAACTTAAGCAATAATAATAAAAGGGACCATTCTCATGTTTCAAATTATGTTTTCAAAAGTATAACCTAACTTATGTTCATTGGAAATCACATAGACATGATTCGTTATAACGTTTGGATTGAATGAACTTAAGAACTAAATTGATCGGTTGTGATGATTCACGATAACGAAAACCGGGGAATTGACACAACTAGATTTCTAATTCATTAAAATAAAATTACAAGTTCATAAGAGATTCATTCAATAATCCATGATTAACAAGAATTTGAAATCAAAAGATAGATGAATTTCATTCAAGGTTATAAACTAATAATCATTCAAACAATCCAAACAACATTAGATGCAAAACACAATTAAGAATTAAACATCTAATCCAACTTGAACATAAGAAAGGTTGAATACAATTGTCTTACATAATTGTTCACATGAGAATGATCAAAAGAGAATTAGCCTAAAATCTTCATCATTGATTCTTCAATTAAGGCTTTAATCTCCATGGAATTATGAATTGATAGTGATATTGGGGTGTTGAGAGGATGAAAAACTGCTCCAGGTGTCTGAAATATGTGAAAGATAACTTCCAAGTTCGTGTTTTAAAGTGATATAAACTGAAAAATAATTAAATCCATAAAATTCGGATTTTTGCACAGGTGCCACCGTCCCGCACTGTGGTTCTGGGCGTCCTGCACTGTGCCCCAGAAATGGCAATTTTCCAGATTTCCTTCTTGACTTTATTCTTGACTTTGCTTGACTCGTTTATGATCCACTTAACTCCATTTCATCACTTAATGACCTGAAACACTTAAACAAACATAAAGCCGCCCTAATCGTCTAATAACATTCACAAAACATGTTATTTTTGCATAGTAAGATCATGTAGACTAGGCGTTTATCAGAAGACTATTTATTGCTTTTACCAATGGGTGGGACCTAGCGGTACCGTCACCACATGACTACATGGACCCACAAATGAAAGATGTAGGTGACAACAAATTCCCAAATATAACGATACATCATCAAATCTCGACGCTCATAGGCGATCACTACAAATAATCTTGCATTTGTTCACACTTTTAGTTACCGTGAACAAATTAAAAAATTTGTCACACTTTTATGTGTGTAAAATTATGGAGATTTAAAAATGTGTAAAAATTAATCCACACTTAAAATTGTGATATTTTAAAAGTTCACACTTTTTAGTGTGAACTTTCATATTTAACTTGTAACACCACATTTGTCCACACTAACTAAATATGTGGCGTGGACAAATGTGGTGTGACAAATTAAATATGAAAGTTCACACTAAAAAGTGTGAACTTTTAGAATACCACAATTTTAAGTGTGGATTAATTTCTACACACTTTTAATTCTCCATATCTTTACACACATAAAAGCGTGACAAAATTTTCAATTTGTTCACGCTAACTAAAAGTGTGAATAGATGCAATATTATTTGTAGTGGATGGACTAGGAGAAGGATATGGTATGCTTGGTAAAGCTGGAAATGGGAAGTTGCGTGTATCAGTTGGTCAGAGCAGAGCAAGCTTGCTGCCAAAGTTGCCAAGAAGTATACTCCGTATATGCTATTTCCATACTGTATATGTTTTTCTTTTGTTTTCCGAATGATTTTTCTAAGTTCTCATCGTATATGTTTGACTTCAAGTTTGGCTTTCACACCTGTGCAGGTTTGTTTTCTCTTACCATTTGCTCAAAAGAGCAACGGATGAATTCAGAAAATAGTTCATAACCCAATGCTCATTTATGCTACTGGTAAGTTATTAAAACCACTTTGCCCGTTTGATAACCTCTAAAGTTACTTCAGCTTATTTGTGACATCCTAATATTAGAAAGGTAATATTATATGTATATAAATAATATTTATAAATGATGTTTGTTTGTTAGTTTTATGATAGGTTAGAATAAAGGGACTAAAATGGTAGCAAAATAGGACCTAACTAATAAGAAATAGTTAGACAGGGTAGATAGTGATAACTGATGTATAATAGAGGGACTAAAGTGTAATATTTGTAGTTAAGTATAGAAAAGTCCATCTAATTTCATCCATGGGTCAAAGAAATCTCATGCTCTTTCTACTCCAAATCCGAAAATCAACATAAATCCATCAAATAATCATATCAAAATCAAGATATAACAATAATAATAGAAAACCCACTAAGTTTCAAGTAATTTGGAAGTGGGTGGTGTTTGATTTGGACGAAATTGAGAGAAAAAGAAAGAGGAAAACTTTGATTTTGGGTTATTGCTAGTGGGTTGTGTAGTTATTATCTATAACGAGAGATAGTGCCCGTGCGTTGCGGCGGTGAGATGGTGGGGTGATAGGTCATAGGAGGTGATAAGGAGGTGATAAGTCATAGAGTGTGATAGCCAAATGCTTTAGCCGTACGGGCTCCGCCATCGGATTTAAAAATTCGTCGAAAGTATATCGAATGACATCTCTAATAAAAGAGCATGAAATTTTAAGAACACCCATACAATTTTTATAATTTATCGATATACGGTTTTTGAGATAAAAGATTTTGAATGAAAAGAGAAATTGGTCATGTTGGGGTAATGTTAGTATAGTTGGTTGGATAAAGGGAAACTTAGCTAGGTTATGGTCATGATATGTTTAGTGACCAATTATTGTTGTTGGATGATTTGAATAGGTGGTACAAGCTAGAGACTATATTCGTATATTGTAGACGTCGGCAAGGTGAGTACATGAGATTATATGTTATTGGGGTTAGTGACTTGGACACGTGGGTTGCTAGCCATATGCCATGATTTTGCTATTGGGACTAGTGACTTGGGACGTATACGTGGGTTGCTAGCCATATGCCATGATTTTGCTATTGGGGTTAGTGACTTGGGACGTGTAGGTGGGGTATGGGTCAATTGAACGGCAATTCGGGACGAGTAGCCTTTTGACACCTACACGGGTTGCTAACCATTGTTGATTATGTGACTAATTGGTTAGTGACTTGGGACGTGTAGGTGGGGTATGGGTCAATTGAATGGCAATTCGGGACGAGTAGCCTTTTGACACCTACACGGGTTGCTAGTCAATTATGTGATTATGTGACTAATTGGGACTAGTGACTTGGGACGTATACGTGGGTTGCTAGCCATATGCCATGATTTTGCTATTGGGGTTAGTGACTTGGGACGTGTAGGTGGGTTGCTAGCCATATGCCATGATTTTGCTATTGGGGTTAGTGACTTGGGACGTATACGTGGGTTGCTAGCCATATGCCATGATTTTGCTATTGGGGTTAGTGACTTGGGACGTATACGTGGGTTGCTAGCCATATGCCATGATTTTGCTATTGGGGTTAGTGACTTGGGACGTATAGGTGGGTTGCTAGCCATATGCCATGATTATGTTATTGGGGTTAGTGACTTGGACACGTGTACGGGTTGCTAGTCAATTATGTGATTATGTGACTAATTGGGACTAGTGACTTGGGACGTATACGTGGGTTGCTAGCCATATGCCATGATTTTGCTATTGGGGTTAGTGACTTGGGACGTGTAGGTGGGGTATGGGTCAATTGAATGGCAATTCGGGACGAGTAGCCTTTTGACACCTACACGGGTTGCTAACCATTGTTTGGATGGAAATGTATGCATACTAGTATTGATGATATGTTTGTTATTGCTTGTATAGTCTTTTGTACTCACTAAGCTATCATGCTTATTTGTTTAGTTATGTATGTTTTTGATAGGCATTGCAAGAACTAGTGACAACGGAAAAGATAGGCAAGCTTGAAGACATATTTCTTGTTCCATAGCCGATGTTAGTATGGTATATGTTCTTTTAAATCCTTGCAATGATACCAACAAGGGTCTTTTGGGATATGTAAAAATATATGTAATGTTGTGTTGAGTTTTGCTATGTATAGTATGTAGTAATTGTGTATTAGTCAAGTATTATCCAAGTTGCCACTTGGTGGGTTATGGCGGATAAATGACTCGTTTAGGTGTTTTTATAATCAAAGTATGTATCTAATTTGTCTTTGAAACTATTATGGTCAAATGGTTACCTTGTTGGTGTAGTAGCGTCTTAATTTAGTAGCATTTTGTATGAACAAAGGTGTTATAAAATCTGTCCAGAAACAGTCCTGATGGCTGTTAAAGTCGTTAGTCAGTTGCTGTTACAAAAATGGTCCTGTCCGTTACAAACTGGTTCTGATCTGCTACGGTTCTGTCCGTCAGAATCTGCTGCAGAAACAGTCCTGTCCGTTAATCTGCTGCAGAAACAGTCCTGTCCATTAGAAAACTAGTCTAAAATCTGTTAACGGCAGGTCCGTTTTATGTTACAAAACAGGTCCTGAATCTGTTACAGTTTTGGTCCTGAATTCCGTTAAGTGCCGTTAAGGCCTGTTTTTTTTTATTAAAAAAAAAATGTGTCGTTTTGATAAGGGGTTTTACATTATTTGCCCTTGTAGATAAGTGGGTTAAATTGATGCCTCGGTCAAAAGGTTTATTGACACCATTTAAACTGCTGCTATAGCAACAATGTTGTTCGGATCATGTTGAATGATAAGTGGTGAACACTGAACTCCATCACCACCGCCATCACTCCTTCCTTTGGCCGCCAACACCACTACAAATCACTGCGATTATCCATCACTGATCAAAATGCGTGTTGGCCTCTACAAACCAAAGAACCAGCGCGTTAAAGAGCGCCTAGGTATAACCGGTTTGGTTCACGGGTTTTATTTTCATGAAAAACGGCCTCGGGTCTGGCCAGGTATAATTTGACAAACCCGAAAACTTGTCGGAAGATATGTAGGATCAAACACATATATTTGAACCAATGGCGGAATCAAAATCTAAAGTGACCCGTAGCACAATTTTTATTCCACTAGCCTTGTATCGGCATAAAGTAACGATAACTATGATAATGACTAAATTGTTATGATTTCTAGCATTTTTCTTAAGAATTTTTGGCTATTTTTAATGGATTTTAGAACTTTTAATAGTTGTTATTTATCATTTAGTTGTACGGATATATTGTTATAAGTTTTATTGATAGAAAAAAGTCTCAAAAATTCAAAGTTGGTTACATTGACCGGTATTTCATATTTATGTGACCGTAGCACTAATAAAAAGTATATCATTTTTCGAAAATTTGAAATACATGAATTCAGCGTACTCGTAGCCCGGGCTACCACTAAAGTCTATGTGGTTCCGCCCCTGATCTGAACCTTGATTATATCCGAACCTTTGTTTATACATGAATGTACGTTTACACATGATATCATTAAACACAAATGGATGGTTTATTTTTAACATTGCATGAGTGTAAATGTATGTCTTTTTTAGAACAACGTTTTATAAGAATGCTTGAAATGAAACCTAATACTTTTGAAAAACCCTCAATTAATCCACCTCACAAATGTAGAAAGTGAGATTCGAAACCAGGTTAATCACAAATCTTTTCCTTGTGATGTTTATTTCCCCCTAATTTTCTTGCAATGCTTAATTTATAATACGAGCTAAGTAACATTTTTTTAAGAGTTTGATCTTAACAATGTTAACGAATTTAATTGCTAGGAACCATGTCAACATGTAACAAAAAATAATTCTTTCTCTAGAGTCAAATTGCCGTTCCAAAAAAGTTCGAAAGCTTTAAATCACAAAGGAGCTGATTTATAATAAAAATAATAAATCTGGTGTTTTGCATATATTCAGGTTAACCCGTAAAAAACAGAACCCGGCATGTAAGCCGGACGGAACCCAACCTGATAAAACATGGGTCAGGTCTCAGTCTGCTAAATAAAAGGCGGAGCCAGGAATTTTGATTGGCGAGGGCTCGACGACAAATATGTTATTCAACAGTTTTAACAAAATGGTTACGAAATACATATGTTTTTTTCAACTTCCGACGGAAGCATTGACATGCAATACAAATATTAACACCAATTATTTAAAACTAATGAATCAACAAGTAAGCTGACAAGATAAAAAAAAAATTTGTTACACATTTTCAAAGGAAAAATAGGAAAAACGTTTACTAAATATTATGTAGAAAGGGCATCTCAAATAAATTATTAGAGTAAATTACAACAATTTCGTCCCTATAGTGGGTTGAAAATGACTGTTTTCATCTTTAGGTTTCATAAATTACCGTTTTAATCTAAATAAGTATCAGGTGATCTGCACATGATGGATATTTTAGTCTTTTTTTCACCACAAGGACCAAAACCGTAAATAACTTTTCTAGTAATAAACAATTTTTAATTAATTAATAAAAGATACAATTCATATATATACATACACAAGTCATATTCTTTTTTTCTTCCAAATTTTAATCATCAACGACAAATTAAAAACCCATCATTTACAATAATTATCAGGAACATTATTTCCCTTCTTATTATTGCTTTTATTTAGTAATCTAATCATTTTAAATAATTATCAGGAACATTATTTCCCATCTTATTATTGCTTTTCATTTAGTAATCTAATTAAACTATTATAATCTAAAGTTATATAAATATGTGTGTCATTTACAATACTTCCAACCAAAAAAAGAAATTTCTCTCCATCTCTCTCACACTTGATTCTCATAATAATAAAAATTCACAAACCTCATCAGCAGCCGACTTAGTCTCTTCAACTTTTGAAACCTCTTTTTTCAGCCAGCGGAACGACGACAACCATAACTTCCGGTGCCGCCACCGTTGCACCACCAGCACCAGCAGTAGTCTTTGAAGTTTCTTCAGCGATAACCATTTCAAACTACATTTCTTCATTTTATGTATGTGTTTGTATATATGTGCGTTTGTGTATGTATGTATATTATGGGAAGCGATCAAATTTTATTGCAGTGGCGGAATCTGTTAAGTCAAGGATTCGCTGACCAGACTTGGTCGCTGATGAGATTCATCAGCAAGTCATCAGCGAGTCCAATGACTCTTAATCAGCGGATGGTTCTTATCCAAATTGTTTGCCAAAGCGGGAAGAATTTGAATCAAAAGAAGACAAGAGTCACATGGTGGTTGTTCCAACTGTAATGTACCTTGCATGACAAAGTTGCAGTTGAGTCTAAAAGGAAGGGTTTCTCTCTCATACCCGAATTGGTAAAGAAGACAAAGGCTTCTGATGCAAGTACTTCGAACCAATAGGATTTCGACAACCACCATCCATCACTATCAAAGTAAGGCTGTGTTGCCCTAATTTCTTCTCTATATAAGGCAACACAGCCGCAACACAAACACTTTGTGTTTGTCACCACAAGTGTGTGTCACTTATTTTCTCTCTTGTATTGTTTAAGTTTTTAGTTTGTCTATACTTAACAATTGTATGTTCTTTTATTTTCTTGTAAGTCAAGTTGTAATATCGACCATGTATTCACTGTTTAAATCAATGATACATATGATTAGACTTGCATAGATTCTAGTAATTGAACTTCACACTTGTTATTGTTCTTTACTTTACATTGTTTACTTTCTTGTCTAGATAATTAATATAAGTATTGCAAACTGAGGACTGTCAATTGGTATCAGAGCCACTGTTTCTAATCTATTGAAACAAGATCTGTTTGCATACTTATATTCTTCTTAATTCTGTACTGTTTCTTTTCTTTTCTTTCTTTATCAAAACCTTCTTATTCTTTCTTATAAACAAAGGTATGACTGTTGTACCCACCCTTGTGAATACACATGACTTTGGTTATGTGTCAATTCCTCCAAGATTTGAGACTGACGACTTTGAATCTTGGAAGGAAAAAATGCTTCCACACATCGTGGGTGTAGAACCATACCTTATGACCATACTGACCAAAGGTCCATATGTACCCACTCTGGTACAAAGAACACCATGAACAACTACTGATGCTCCTGAGATTGTGATTGACATGGTCAAACCAGAGGTACAGTGGACCGATGATGAGCGGAGGCTAGTAAATCTTGATTCTAGACTCAAAAATATGATTGTCATCACTCTTTCTACTGACACCATGAAGCTCATCATCAAATATCCCACTTCTCAACAAGTTTGGGATAGATTGTGCAGCATGTATGAAGGCTCTGCTGACACAATTGCTACCAAAATAATTGACCTTAAACGTGCTTATGAAAATTTCTTTTCTTTACCAGATGAACGTCTTGACAACATATATACCCGATTCAAAGGATTGCTGAATGATATGACGAATATTGGCATAACCCATGATACTTTTGAGGTGTGCCACAAGTTCATTGATAGTCTTCCTATCAAATGGCAAGGGTTAAGACAAATTTTAAGAACCACCAAGCAACTTCAGACTCTTGACTTAGTGTCTCTCTTTGGTATGCTTCAATTTGAAGAAAGAACACTTGCTCAAAACTTAAGAGCTGCTGCTGATGCACGACGAAGTGCTGGTTCTTCTTCTTCTAATATTTCTTCTGCCTATTCTGTGACTGACCCCCTTGCCCTTGTCTCTGCTGAACCAATTAATCTTAATATTGGTGTCATCCCTTCTAATCTTCCACCCTCTATTCAATCTCTTGTTGATGATCTTGACGCTGAAGAGAAACAAGAGATGTTCAGCGACTTTATGGAGTTTGCTCTAGTCTCTGGAAAGAAGTACTCCAGAAAGTGGAATAACCGTAAGTCGGTTACTGCTTACAAGCCTCTTGTTGATAAATCTCAATAAGAGTGCTGGAGATGTGGTAGGAAGGGACACTACCAAAAGGAATGTAGAGTTGCTATTCCAACTCTTGCAACTCCTAAACCTAACCCTTCTAAACCTGCTGATGAGTACGGGAACAAGTACTACCAGCTCAAGGCAAAAGTGGCCGAAATGGAGGAGGCCAAAACACCAGCAAAAGGGATGGTCGCTGAAGAGCATGACTGGGCTGAATCAGATGATTCAGACAGTGAAGAGTATGTAGATGCCATGTGCCTTATGGAACTTGCTGATGGCGATGCACTGACAAAAGACCAAGTCTCCTCCAGTCAGTGGGTAAACGTCACCATCAAGAAGGTATGTGCTCATCAGCAGCTACTGATGAAGATAAAACTAAATTTTTTGAATCTTTATCATGCCGCTGCCACTCTCTCTGACTTGTTTGCAGATGATGTGAAACCAGAAATTGCCATTCCTCCTTCTGCAATTATGTCTCCTGAGGAGATGAAAAAGTGGTACTTCATTAAGGGTTTTAATGATTATCACACTGAAATGGACGGTGGTTCAACTTCTTCCCCTGCCAGCGACCCATCTACCTCTGCTGAGGCTAAAGGTGCCAGCTCTTCAGCGAGCACCAGCAACGCTTACCCCCATCTTCCCATTATTGGCATGATGCCAAATGAAGGAAGAATTCAATATTCTTCTGGAGAATCTTTTGAAGGTGATATTTCCAGCGATGGATTTAAACCTGTCGCCCCTCAGCAGCTGACTATCAAGGCTACTGAACCTTTCAAAAGAAGTAAGGTTGCTGTTCCTTATGACTATAGAACGCCCCAACGAGCTAACTCGGTCAGTCAGAAACCTCAACAGGTTGCTTCTCAACCCTCTTCATCATCTTCTCAGCAAGCTGCTGCTCATGCTGACAGTAAAGCTGATCAGCATGAGCGTCTAATGAAAAGACGTGTCAGGTTCAGCGATGCTAGATATTAGCAAGTAGGACCTTCCCAGGTCAGACCTGCTGATAGACAGCTGATGGTGGTTTTATTTATGCTTTTAAATTTATAAAATGTTGTACAAGTAATTATCCCGAAACACACACACCTACGGGCAGAGAACCCGATCGGATGTAGTATAGTTAAGTGATAAGTTACAGGATCGTTCACAGGGACGCGTTGCTTTACCTAATCTAGTAATACGTGTAATTCTAGCGGTTGTGGGGTTGTCACGATTTCCTATTAAACTAATTAAAATACTGAAAAGTAAATAGAAGCCGCAACTGCTTATTCAGCGAGAGGCTTAGTCTGAAAATAGTTTGAAAAAGCAAATAACAGTAATTAAATTAAAATACTTGTTTGGCATCTCAGATCTCATGACACGACCAAATATCATTTTACCTACTTGCTAGACTGTTGGAAACTTAATCACGACTCAGATTCTCGTTAGATTCACCTTGCCTAAGTAACTAGTGCTGTCGCTAGACCCACACTACTCTATAAACAAATTCTCATTAGATTCACTGTTTAAGCATTAATGACCTAAAGTTCGTGTTACTAATTAATCTTTTAGTTACCCGACTCTTAAGCCATGACCGGATAATAATTCTCTCCGGTGACCACAGTGCTCATTTCCAAGTCACTGGATCGCGTCTGACATTGTTAAGCATCTATTCATCCTAATTACTACGGTTCTGGATCCCTCGGTTACAAGTGAATCACCTTTTACATCTAGTTAAAGACCGACTAGTGTTTTCCATCCTTATGTATTAATCCTAGTGTATGATTATAGACCGATCATCAGAATTAAATCAATACATGAAGATATAGAACCGATAATAATATGAAGAACTAGTAAAACATGGATCTACGATAAACAGTAAAACACACTCCAACAGATCTAACAAATAAAGTAAAATAGATAAACGTCTACATGATCACATCAATCCAAACAAGTATTCAGCCTACTAGCCTGACATTATTAAAAGAATAACAAAGTCTGAAAAGATGAAAGACATTGTTTACCAACTGAAAGTAAAATAAAAGAGTAGATCTAGGTTGTGGATGAAGATCGGAAGGTGTTAGAAGCTCCAAAACCTCCTTGGAATCTGCAAAGTCGACCTAGGGTTGAATATGGGCGGCTAGGGCTGCTGAATCGGCTCTCTCTTAGGGTTTTGAGGGTTACTTCGACTTAAATAGAGCTGAAAGTCGGTTGCTGGTCTGGGCCGCCCAGCGGCGCTGGGATAGGCTCCAGCGGCGCTGGCAGCTCCTGCTGCTTCTCGTATTGCTTCGTTTGGCTCCCGAATCACCTCCTTGTGTCTTGTAACTTCATAGGCCTTCATCTTAAGTCACTTGATGCCATTTACCCTCACTCGCGTCTTCCGTGAACCTGCGTAAACATACGATTCATTAAGTACCGATAGTTCCGGAATATTAACTCATTTAAGACATAGAAATGAGGCCTTTTGATAGGGGTTTATATCACAAAATGGACGCTCATCAGCAAGTGAGATCCACTACTCCAAAAAGAGAGTATCTACCTCATAGACAAATGAGGTCAGCAACCCCCAATCAGCAACCCAGAGCTGTCACTCCCAAAAGAGTACATCAGTCTCAGCAGCAGGGTAGTTCTTCTCATCCTGCTGTCAAGCAAGCTTGGAGTGTAGTTAAGGGATCCCAAAATCTCTCTATATCTCTACCCCAGGAACCAAATTGTAAGTCCATTTTGGGTCCTGCTCCTAAGATGCCTCAGCCGACACTTAAGCATAAGAATAATGTAACACCCTGCTTTATAAAAATGTGAATTTCAAAAAAATTTCAGCTTTAAACATAACACCGTTAATAAAATGCGGAAGCGACTTTTAAAAATCCCAATTGATTCCTAACGGAATCAACAAAACATATTAAATGTCTCAAAAAGGTGTTACCAACTAGTATCATCACAATAATGTAAATGAAATCCACAATCAACCTCCATAAAGACAGTCAACATAATAAAGGTCAAAACGGCTAGATAAATAAGTCTACTTAAATAATGCCACTATGGGTAACTAAAGCCGCGTCCAAAAGCTCCAATAATAGCTACCCATCTCACAAGCAAGCTACCAAGCCACTGATCATTGCCTAACCTGAGGGCACAACACATTTTCACAAAAACTAGTGTCAGCTATTAAAGTTGAGTAAGATAACAGGTTAGTATAAATAAAATGATTGCCAATTAAAACACTTTAATAAATCGACTCATGCATACATAAAGGCACAAACACCAAAGCAACATAAACTGCATAATAAGGATTATCAAATCCTACAATGTGCCTAGCAATCCTCCATAGTCACCAATATCCACATAACTGCATAAGCTACATAAATCACCAAAGGTTATGCCATAATAAACTACATAAAAGGTTGTGTGAGGCGGCTAAATAGCCAAATATGGAACCTCACACCCGACTTGATGGGTAGACCTTACGGTGGTCCATCTATG
>JAXHQA010000433.1:0-91827 GCA_034093135.1 Erigeron breviscapus
GTAAGTTACTCTTAAATAAAAGGGGTTTAATCTTGTATGAGAAAACGATAACGAGTGATTAAGAGGGTGAAAATAGATGATTTTGTACTTGTTGGCGGTTCCCTAATGGTGTGAAGAACTAATTAGCTTCACGCCACCAAGTGTGATATTTAGGTGTTTGTGTGTGTTTTTTCATTAGGGTTTTAGGTGGATCCTTTGAGGGGTATTTATAGGCCCTCAAGGAAGGATCCAGAAGCTGGAGGTTAACGGTAACATCGGACATGTAGCCGTTATCGTTAGACAGCTGTGTGACAACCTTTGGCTTGGAAGGTACAAGTACGGGTCGTACATACTAGTGCACGTTCTTCCTTGTACTATTTGTCTGCAAGACAAGCGCAACCTTCGGAGGCTTCCGGCTGTCTTACTAATTGTTAGGTTTAGCCATATTTAGTACACGTAATCCGGAAAGTCCGGAGGATTAAGGATGGTACATCATCAGAATACAAAGCTTTAGTTCTGTTATACATATGAGTATATTTACATATTGGGTTTATGTTGCTGAAAATAAAAGATTGAATTTGGAAATGAATTCTAGGGGACAAAAATTGTGAACGAATGTGTTAAAAGATGATGATGAGATCCAAACAAATGATATAGATATTTATATATAAATATAACCCAATATAATAAAACAAAACGTATTAGTGGGATCTGATGTGGAATTAATTTTTATTTAAATATGACATGGAAATTACAACTCATCAATAAATGAAATAAAAGAAATTAGAGATTACTTTCAAGAAATTATTTGACCGGCTACTTACTCGATACCCCATAATAATTATTTTAGCGGTTTTCCATTCAAAACTTTCAAAGTAATTAGCCCCATCAAAATAATACTCTACTCCTTTCGTAATAATTCATCCATTGTCATCACCTACTCTCACTTCCCTCCAAACAAACCCACCCCCCGCTCCCGCCCTAATCGACAACGGTCCACAAATCATCAAGATTTTAGGGTTTCTTTGCAGCAAAACAGGTTTATTCATTAATTCGTTCTTCTTCCATCAGATTAGAGTTTTCTTTTTTTCTTTTTAATTTCTTTTTTCTTTTTAATGTGTATTAACTTTTGTAATCATTCGATTTCTTTTGTCAAATGTATTTCACTGGTTTAGGGCTCAAAGGAAGGAATTAGGGCTTTTATCAACATGATACATTGCATTCTTCTTTCTTTCTTTCTTCCATCAAGATTCTGCCTTTTTCTTTTTCTTCATATGGGTACTCTGTTATTCTTTGTCTGCTTTTTTATTATATTTATTTTTGTTATTATATTTACATATGCGGCATATTGTTCTTTCTTGCAGTTTGTATAGGGTTGGGATTCCCTTTCTGTTGATTTTGATTATCAATTTTAGCCGTAAGTCAATCTATTCTTTATTTATGATTTCGTTATTTATTTATTTATGTCTTTTAGTTATTCAAATTTATAATCTTGTATCAATGTCATAGTTTGTAGGGTTATGTTGGCTGAGAAGGTTCTCCATGGCAATCAATTCGTCTTGATTACCTTGCCATTGGATGATTGTGTCTGATCCCCTTTCGCCTACTTGCCTTAGTGACTGTACTTTGGATGCAATTGATATTAACAGGTAAATTTTCTGATCAAAAATGTCTTTTTTTTTCTAGGTGAGGTGGGTTATCTTCTATATTTCGGAATATCGTTTTGCATGCTTTTTTGTTGGATCTCGATTAGGAAATTTTTTTACCCATGTCTAACTAATATTTGATAACCGATTAATCATAGATTTAATTCTCGTAAACGTGGGAATAGATCATTCTACAAGAAGTTTTTGTTGCTCATTTGTGGTACTTCCTAATATTATACTGGTTTCTAATTTCTATCCTAATTTTGTCAGATAATGTTTTTACTTTGATCTTTGCTTTTTGGTATTCCCGATTCTTTAGATTTTGATTATCAATCTCGCATTTGGAAAAATAGTACTTTGAGGTGGATCGTATTGTATCTAGGTTGTTGTAGCAAGAATTGCGTTCTTGATATGGGGTCCTTCTGTTTATTTTTGTTGATTTTGCATTTGCTATATATCTTAATATTATATCATGTTTTAGTATAACTCGTGGTATGTACAAAGTTTTTTTCTTGTGACTACCTGTATTTTCTTTAATGATATTTTATTTAATGGGGTTACATATGTTATAACTTTTTTAATTGCTTTTGTATTCCCCAAATACAAGAACACCTAAACATTTGTTTTAAATGTGCTTGTACTTTGAGGGTTTGATCGTGCGTATATAGGTTGTTGCTTTACCTGGGATTGCTTTCTCTTTTGAACTCCTACTATGTGGTTTTGACATCTTAAGTAATGGGGTTACATATGTTAAGCTTCAACTGCTTTTGTATTTTCCAACTATTATAACACCTAATCACCCATTTCAAATGCTCTTGTACTTTGAGGCTTGTACTTTGGGTGTTTGATTGTGTGTATTTAGGTTGTTGTTTTAGCGGGGAGCCGGGGATTGCTTTGGCTTTTGAAGCTCCTTAGTTTTTGTGGTTTTGACGTTTTTAGTAACAGGATTACATGTCCTTAAAATTTTCAATCGCTATTGTATTTCCCAACTATGATAACACATAATCACTCGTTTTAACTTCTCTTGTACTTTGAGGCTTGTATTTGAGGGATTGATCGTGTGTATTCAGGTGGTTTTTGTAGCAAGGATTGCTTTAGCTTTTGACTTCCCCATCTTTTTGTGTTTTTGATGTTTATAATGATGGGATTACATATGTTTCAAAAAATTTCAACTGATTATCAACTCTACCATAACTCCTAATCACATGTTTCATTTTCTCTTGTACTTTGAGGCTTGTACTTGAGGGTTTGATCGTGTGTATTGAGGTGGTTGTTGTATCGAGGATTGCTTTAGTTTTTGACTTCCCCAACTTTCTGTGTTTTTTGATGTTTTTAATGATGGGGTTACATATGTTTTAAAAATTTTCAACTGCTTTTGTATTATCAACTCTACTATAACACCTAATCACATGTTTCATCTTCTCTTGTACATTGAGGCTTGTACTTGAGGGTTTGATCGTGTGTATTCAGGTGGTTGTTGTAGTGAGGATTGCTTTAGCTGTTGAGTTCTCCTGCTTTCTGTGTTTTTTGATGTTTTTAATGATGGGGTTACATATGTTTCAAAAACTTTCAACTGCTTTTTTATTATCAACTCTACTATAACACCTAATCACATCTTTCATCTTCTCTTGTACTTTGAGGCTTGTACTTGAGCGTTTGATCGTGTGTATTCAGGTGATTGTTGTAGTGAGGATTGCTTTAGCTTTTGACTTCCCCAACTTTCTGTGTTTTTTTATGTTTTTAATGATGGGATTACATATGTTTCAAAAAAATTCAACCGCTTTTGTATTATCAACTCTACTAGAACACCTAATCACATGTTCAACTTCTCTTGTACTTTGAGGCTTGTACTTGAGGGTTTGATCGTGTGTATTCAGGTGGTGGTTGTAGTGAGGATTGCTTAAGATTTTGACTTCCTCATTTTTCTGTTTTTTTGACGTTTTTAATTATGGGGCTATATGTATTTTTAAAATTTTTTAATTGCTTTTGTATCTCTGAACTATAACATCTAATCACCTGTTTCTTCTCTTGTACTTGTGGGTTGATCAATTGTATCTAGGTGGTCCTTGTAGCAATGATTGCTTTAGCTTTTACTTCTCTACGTTATGTTTTTTTTTGACATTTTCAATATTGGGGTTACGTATGTTTTAAAAATTTCAACTGCTTTTGTATTATCAACTCTACTATAACACCTAATCACATGTTTCATCTTCTCTTGTACTTTGAGGCTTGTACTTGAGGGTTTGATCGTGTGTATTCAGGTGATTGTTGTAGTGAGGATTGCTTTAGCTTTTGACTTCCCCAACTTTCTGTGTTTTTGATGTTTTTAATGATGGGGTTACATATGTTTCAAAAACTTTCAACTGCTTTTGTATTATCAACTCTACTATAACACCTAATCACATGTTTCATCTTCTCTTGTACTTTGAGGCTTGTACTTGAGCGTTTGATCGTGTGTATTCAGGTGATTGTTGTAGTGAGGATTGCTTTAGCTTTTGACTTCCCCAACTTTCTGTGTTTTTTTATGTTTTTAATGATGGGATTACATATGTTTCAAAAAAATTCAACCGCTTTTGTATTATCAACTCTACTAGAACACCTAATCACATGTTCAACTTCTCTTGTACTTTGAGGCTTGTACTTGAGGGTTTGATCGTGTGTATTCAGGTGGTGGTTGTAGTGAGGATTGCTTAAGATTTTGACTTCCTCATTTTTCTGTTTTTTTGACGTTTTTAATTATGGGGCTATATGTATTTTTAAAATTTTTTAATTGCTTTTGTATCTCTGAACTATAACATCTAATCACCTGTTTCTTCTCTTGTACTTGTGGGTTGATCAATTGTATCTAGGTGGTCCTTGTAGCAATGATTGCTTTAGCTTTTACTTCTCTACGTTATGTTTTTTTTTGACATTTTCAATATTGGGGTTACGTATGTTTTTAAAATTTTGCTTTTAAAATCCCCTACTAGAATTACGTATGTAGTCGGTCAAATGTCATGCAACTTTTAGACTAGAGATTTACAACTCGATATCATCTAGATCTGGTTTTAAAAGAAGATCAAGTCAAACTTAAAATAAGGCAACATTATCTTTTGTGGTATACACATGAACATGGGATCAGGTTTTAATAGATAGACAAAAATGGACTGTTCGATATCTTTTAGATTTAATTTCAATACTACACCGGATCTTAAAAATTTAATACAGTAAGTGCTTGTTTTTCTATATTAATATGGATATGGAATTGGTTTTAATAGATAGACTGGAAATGGATGATTTCATATTATGTAAGATACCTGCAGAGTTTTTATCTTCTTAGTATGGCATGTCAATTAGGCCACAATATGAATTTCGCGCTACGTGAACTGGTTATTACTTGCAATTACTTGATCATAAAGCTCCAGCCGGTTCAGATGGTTTTTAATTGATTTTTTTCAATGCGAGGTATATGGAACTTTTAACTTGTACCATGGGAAACTATGGATGGGATGGCAGAGTTCGAATGTGAAGCCTCTTTGTTTGCTGTTTTATGTGGGGAATATAAACTGTGTAGAGTCCCTTGGATGCTCCAGAAAATAGAGTTGATAGCAACAAATTTGAAACAGGACTTGATGACAGGACATAGAGGTATTATGATAACTCAAGGATCTTTTTGTGAATGGTTACTGCTTATCTTAATATTTATATTTGAAAAGAAGTTTAAAGAAAATCAGCTAAAGAGTAATGGGCTAAATCAACTTTTGCCTGCAATTGTTAATGTATGTTTTTGAATGTTAATGG
Source organism: Erigeron breviscapus (assembly GCA_034093135.1). NCBI lineage: Eukaryota > Viridiplantae > Streptophyta > Magnoliopsida > Asterales > Asteraceae > Erigeron > Erigeron breviscapus. Next base: position 5,406 of record JAXHQA010000433.1, read on the forward strand.
TTGCAGGATTTTGTTGAATACGTACTTAGCTTTCTTTCTCTTATGCATAATCGAGCATCATTCTCATTAGATAACATTATCATTGTGTAATTAATATAAGGTTCATGTGTTTTTCTAGGAAAGATATGTGGCTGGTGTATTGGATATCAAGGATATCTCCTGGATATTTCCAAGCTGGTTTTCATGGTCATATTAGATCTACATAGTTTAGCAGGTAAGTTGCTCTCATCAAACATCAAAAAAAATTATTTTCATTTATAATTAAGACTATGCTTGAAACATTTAGAATTGAATAATGCAGATCATACGACGTGTTCATTGTATAAGAATAATATGCATTGACCAACATTTTTCAAAACCCCGGTCATGGAGTAGTTAGTATCTACTACATTCAAGGTCAAAGAAACGTGGCTCAAATTTCACAAGGTTTTAAAAGGACAGTTGGAAAAACTTGAATCCACCCTTAAACGAAAATGAGCATAAATATTCATGGACAGGCTGCAAAAGAAGAGTGCTTTAACTGATAGTTTTCACCAACCTTGCAGTAGCACCCAAAGTTCCTTCCAGGTATACTGTGTATGTTATACGTTATAAGTAATATTTTTCTTTTTTTATGTGTACTAGTTGTCTTCTTATATGGATATGTTTTCTGCTGTCATTTCTAAGGTTTTGTTGGTGGAGAAGGATCCATGGCCATCCGTTCTCGTGACTTTCTTGTATTTGGATGGTTGTAGAATGTCTGGGTTAGGGTTTTGTAGGTTCAGGTAATCATGATGTCGTATGTTGAATGTGTATAAGTTGGACAGCTTCTGGTTATCGGTTAGTTTCTTATGCATCACTATCTTATTACTGTCAAGAGAAGGTGCCGGTGTAGATTGTAGATCGGGTGACATTGGTTCATGATTCTCCTTTTCATAGGTGGAGTAAGATTTAGCTGATTGTTGCTCTCTTGACTTGTCGTTATGTATTGATAATTTCTTATATCTTTTTAGGGCTTGTTGGTTGTCAAGAGATTTGTGGCTTCAAGCTCAATCATTGATTCATTTCCTAGCAAATGGGATAATACTCATATTTGCTTCAAATGGTATGTTTCTACCTGTTATGCAAATGGAATAATTCTGGTATTATTATTATGCAAGGAGTCCCTTATGCAAACTGTCTTGCTTGAACTCTTTGTGTGCTTCTACCTGTTCTCTCTCATTACTTCTGCAACTTTTGCTAATTTTTTCGCTTGCATAATGTCATCTCCCTGTTAATTGGGTGCAGGCTGATATGTACATTACCATAATTTGGATGACATGGTTACATTGTGTCCTTCCTTGGGCAGCATACTTAAGAGTTCGATTCTGGTATCTTCGCAAAAAGAGACAATCGGGTCAAGTCTCAATTAGACTGCTTGAAAAGGGGGCATGAGCTTGTCATAGAAGCATGTAAGTATTGATTAACTTGGATTGTGCTAATTGAACATGTAAAGATTGACCTTTCACATGGTTGTATTGAGACCTTTACTCTGTTTGACTTTCAATGCGTGGATGAACCTTTCATATGGCTGGATTAAGGGAGCGCGTGTGTTTAGGTTCCTGGTCTCTTCTCATGGTTGGTGTCCTCCTTGTTCATCTCTAAGTTTTGATTACGTATAGTGATTCAATCTTAAACTATATCTGGACATTCTGTGCTGGACATTCTGTGCTGTGTAGAAGGTGGCTCGTGAAAGGTTTATGCTCTTTGTTTTGGTTATTGGTTGTAGAGCATGGTCTTTGTTTCTATCCTGACAGGAATCAAGTTTGGCATAACCTGTATAATGGGTACAACTTTGCATCGTACCTGTCCCCTGGTGCTTCGTATAATATTGGTTTCTATCTTAATCAAATGGCTGACTTATTGTTTATAGGCTTTAGACAGATAATGACTTGATCTTTTATGCCGGATAATCCTGGTTCTTCTTTAGATTTTGATTGTTGATCTCTTTTTTGAATATATTGTATCGGTTATTAATGATTACTTTTCTTTTGTAGGTCTGTTATCTATATAACGATTTGTAGGCCTCTGTTAGGTTCATGGTTATTATATGGGTTTTCTTAGTGGCCAGATCATGGGAGCTCGAGTACTTGCTAGCTAGGATGTTCTTGCAGTACCCTCCAAGTGGGTGGTGATTGGCTTGCCACTAACTTCCATTTTGGAATTATCAGTTTGGTTTCCAGGTTTCCTTTCGCCGCTGGTATGTTTTTGTTTTCTTTTTCATTTGTAGGTCTTTTACCGTAAATAATGATTCAATCATAAACATTTATAAGCTTTTTGTTTCTGTTATATTACAATTAGTTTCTCTAAGAAGGTGAGCATGAGGATGGGTTATGTTTTTTCTTTTGCTGATTGGTTGTTTAGCATGGTCCTTGTTGCCATGCGTAGTTGCGTACGATAATCCTTACTAAGTTTTGTTTTTACCTTTAGAATACTTTGCATCATCCCTGCACTTGCCCCCTGGTACTTATTGTATTTACTGTAATGTCTATTATGGCTAGTTGATAGTTTTGAGGCTTTCGACAGAATGACGGTGGCTGGACCTTTGCTGTTGTATGCTTGTTTAAACATGGTTCTTCTATAGATCTATGTCATGTTGTTGTGTTATTGGTTTCTTTTATACCTTTAGAGCATACAAATCTCGTTACTCGCCCTGTTCACATATTTGGATATCATCATATTACAGCTTCATCAAGATTTGGGTTCTAGTTATGATTAGTTGTCTTTATGCTGATTGAAAATTCGTGTATTTTGTTATATTAGTTTATCTTCTGTAGACATGTTGGCTATGGCTTGGACTAGGACGATGCTTATTATCTTTGTTGATAGGTAGTAGAAAGCTTGTATTAATTGATGACTGTTTTTTTGGTGATTTTCCTTGTTTATTTGGCGACCTTACTGACCCCCACCTTTGCATTTGATGTAATACACTAATACAGTACCTTAAATGGCTTTAATTGAGCTTAATGGTTGTCTTTTCAAGGTCTTGTTATCAAAATATAATGGTTATGCTGTTACAAATCACTTGGATGTTTCGAGTCAACAGGTACTTTGTTGTTAATTTGCTTTGCTTTTTTAGTGTGTGCTTGGCAACTGAACTGCAATGATGATATAACCACCTGGTACTCTGTGGTCTTTTTTGTGGTCCTTCCATACATGGATTTTATTTGAGTGACCCGAGGTCTTATTATTATAATATAATGGTTATGTTGTTACAAATCACTTGGATGTTTCGAGTCAACAGGTACTTTGTTGTTAATATGCTTTGCGTTTTTAGTGTTTGCTTGGCAACTGAACTGCAATGATGATATAACCACCTGGTACTTCTGTGGTCTTTTTTGTGGTCCTTCCATAAATGAATTTTATTTCAGTCACGGGTCTTGATTTTTCTTTTTCCTGGCAGATTTTGCATGATGCAATAGGTTGTCCTTATTCTTTCATCACAGATTTTTTTGTCCCTTAGTTTTAACGTATTATAACCGAGACAACGGTTTCATTCTTTGATTTGTAGCTGCAGAGCTTGGTGACATAGGCTCTGCATGGTGACGTAGGCGATATACTTTCATGACTAGTTTCTGTTAACAGCTGTTTGCACACCTTTGGATAATGTTTCCACTTTTTGTTGGTTTCACTTTTTCTCGGATGGTTTTTTAAACGAGTTGTTCCAGAATTCTGCGTTCTTTTTTGTTATTTGCGTGTCCTTGTTAGGCTTACGGTTTCTGATAGTTTCTGATAGGTAAGCGGAGCATGGGAGGCTCTAGTGATTGTTAGACAAAGTATTCTTGCCGCATTCTCCAGCGAGGCAGTTACTTACCTCTCTATGATCTTCAAATTTTGTGGTTATAGTCTAGGTTCCTAATGGTTTTTAATACGAGGTGTTCCAGAATTCTGCGTTCTTGTTTGTTATTTGCGTGTCCTTGTTAGGCTTACGGTTTCTGATAGTTTTTGACAGGAAGGCGGAGCATGGGAGGCTCTAGTGATTGTTAGACCAAGTATTTTTGCCGCATTCTCCAGCGAGGCAGTGACTTACCTCTCTATTATCTTCGAATTTTGTGGTTATAATCTAGGTTCCTGGTTTCTTTCCTAGCGGGTATGGTTTATGTTATTGTGTTCATCTTTGTGGTTATAATCTAGGTTCCGGGTATAGTTTTTTCTACATGTTGCATTGCTGCAATCTGGGGCCCTATTCTTGACCACAACTTTTTAAAAACAATGCAATGTGTAGCGCGTTATTACTTCACATACTGGTACCCTTCATGTCGGTATTGTTCATAGGTTTGAGAGAGGATATTGGTTATTTGAACTTTATTGAATTTCCCACAATCCTTGCTACCATCTGCTTTTTTCTTTTTCTTTTCATGTGTTTTTGGGACATAATTGGATTTTATATTTCTTTGGGGAACATACATAAGTGTTAGGTTTCTGGTATCTTTTGGAGATCGTGACATGTCCAAACATGCCTTCTTGAAAAAGGTATGGGCTTGTTATAGAAGCTTCTAGCTTGTAATTTGCTTGGATTATTATCTCCGCAAGAAGCCTGTATTGTGCAGTTTGTTAATCTTTAGAGTGCAAGGTTGGATCATGTTTTCTGGCTAGCAGAACTCTTTGGGTCTTTATAAGTTCAGTCCATATTTAAATGATTTGTTTTTCTTCAGTTTGTCAATCTGTATTTTGCCTTCTTTTTACAGGCTTTGCTGAGACGCATCATGTGACATGGTTGCATCTTCATGTCAAATTGTCAAGAGAGAACTTAAAATGATGGAATCATAGTTCTTGCTGGATCACCAACACATGTCTTTTATCCTTTGCTACTTGTTGGCGGTTGTTGTCATCGGCCCACAAGGGCTACTGATTCCAGAAACCAACTAGGGCAGGCCTTATTTGTTTAAGCTAAGAAAACAGCCCACTACAGGGAATTAAGGCAGCCAGCCTTAATTAAGTTAGACCCGGTTTTCGGTTTTATTACAAACTTGGGGACCAAGTTTAGCAAACCCTAGTTGTAGCCTATATAATCTCTTATCTCTGCTACATGTAATTTTGGGTTGAGGGAAAATCAATAAAGAAAAACCAGTCCCCCCCCCCCCCCCCCCCCCCCCCCCCCCCCCCCCCCCCCCCCCCCCCCCCCCCCCCCCCCCCCCCCCCCCCCCCCCCCCCCCCCCCCCCCCCCCCCCCCCCCCCCCCCCCCCCCCCCCCCCCCCCCCCCCCCCCCCCCCCCCCCCCCCCCCCCCCCCCCCCCCCCCCCCCCCCCCCCCCCCCCCCCCCCCCCCCCCCCCCCCCCCCCCCCCCCCCCCCCCCCCCCCCCCCCCCCCCCCCCCCCCCCCCCCCCCCCCCCCCCCCCCCCCCCCCCCCCCCCCCCCCCCCCCCCCCCCCCCCCCCCCCCCCCCCCCCCCCCCCCCCCCCCCCCCCCCCCCCCCCCCCCCCCCCCCCCCCCCCCCCCCCCCCCCCCCCCCCCCCCCCCCCCCCCCCCCCCCCCCCCCCCCCCCCCCCCCCCCCCCCCCCCCCCCCCCCCCCCCCCCCCCCCCCCCCCCCCCCCCCCCCCCCCCCCCCCCCCCCCCCCCCCCCCCCCCCCCCCCCCCCCCCCCCCCCCCCCCCCCCCCCCCCCCCCCCCCCCCCCCCCCCCCCCCCCCCCCCCCCCCCCCCCCCCCCCCCCCCCCCCCCCCCCCCCCCCCCCCCCCCCCCCCCCCCCCCCCCCCCCCCCCCCCCCCCCCCCCCCCCCCCCCCCCCCCCCCCCCCCCCCCCCCCCCCCCCCCCCCCCCCCCCCCCCCCCCCCCCCCCCCCCCCCCCCCCCCCCCCCCCCCCCCCCCCCCCCCCCCCCCCCCCCCCCCCCCCCCCCCCCCCCCCCCCCCCCCCCCCCCCCCCCCCCCCCCCCCCCCCCCCCCCCCCCCCCCCCCCCCCCCCCCCCCCCCCCCCCCCCCCCCCCCCCCCCCCCCCCCCCCCCCCCCCCCCCCCCCCCCCCCCCCCCCCCCCCCCCCCCCCCCCCCCCCCCCCCCCCCCCCCCCCCCCCCCCCCCCCCCCCCCCCCCCCCCCCCCCCCCCCCCCCCCCCCCCCCCCCCCCCCCCCCCCCCCCCCCCCCCCCCCCCCCCCCCCCCCCCCCCCCCCCCCCCCCCCCCCCCCCCCCCCCCCCCCCCCCCCCCCCCCCCCCCCCCCCCCCCCCCCCCCCCCCCCCCCCCCCCCCCCCCCCCCCCCCCCCCCCCCCCCCCCCCCCCCCCCCCCCCCCCCCCCCCCCCCCCCCCCCCCCCCCCCCCCCCCCCCCCCCCCCCCCCCCCCCCCCCCCCCCCCCCCCCCCCCCCCCCCCCCCCCCCCCCCCCCCCCCCCCCCCCCCCCCCCCCCCCCCCCCCCCCCCCCCCCCCCCCCCCCCCCCCCCCCCCCCCCCCCCCCCCCCCCCCCCCCCCCCCCCCCCCCCCCCCCCCTTGATTACCTGCCGTATAAGAAAGAAAAAAAGAATACGGCTGAGCAAAAGCCCAGTGAACGGATATGACAAAAGCAGGAATATAGTATGAAAAGTGAAGACATATTTTTATAAACAAACTTATTTTCGAAACAAACTTATTTTCGAAACAAAGTACAAATATGTATAATTCCACAAATTATTTTCGAAACAAACTTATTTTCGAAACAAACTTATTTCAAACAAACTTATTTTCGAAACAAATTATTTTCAAACAAACTTATTTTCAAACAAACTTATTTTCAAACAAACTTATTTTAAACAAACTTATTTTCAAAACAAACTTATTTTCGAAACAAACTTATTTTCAAAACAAACTTATTTTCAAACAAACTTATTTTCAAAACAAACTTATTTTCAAACAAACTTATTTTCAAAACAAACTTATTTTCAAACAAACTTATTTTCAAAACAAACTTATTTTCAAACAAACTTATTTTCAAAACAAACTTATTTTCAAACAAACTTATTTTCAAAACAAACTTATTTTCGAAACAAACTTATTTTCAAACAAACTTATTTTCGAAACAAACTTATTTTCGAAACAAACTTATTTTCGAAACAAACTTATTTTCGAAACAAACTTATTTTCAAACAAACTTATTTTCGAAACAAACTTATTTTCGAAACAAACTTATTTTCGAAACAAACTTATTTTCGAAACAAACTTATTTCAAACAAACTTATTTTCAAACAAACTTATTTTCGAAACAAACTTATTTTCAAACAAACTTATTTTCAAACAAACTTATTTTCGAAACAAACTTATTTTCGAAACAAACTTATTTCAAACAAACTTATTTTCGAAACAAACTTATTTTCAAACAAACTTATTTCAAACAAACTTATTTTCGAAACAAACTTATTTTCAAACAAACTTATTTTCAAACAAACTTATTTTCGAAACAAACTTATATTTCAAACAAACTTATTTTCGAAACAAACTTATTTTCGAAACAAACTTATTTCAAACAAACTTATTTTCAAACAAACTTATTTTCGAAACAAACTTATTTTGAAACAAACTTATTTATGAAACAAACTTATTTTGAAACAAACTTATTTTCGAAACAAACTTATTTTCGAAACAAACTTATTTTCGAAACAAACTTATTTGAAACAAATTATTTATAAACAAATTATTTTCGAAACAAACTTATTTTCGAAACAAACTTATTTTCGAAACAAACTTATTTTCGAAACAAACTTATTTTCGAAACAAACTTATTTTCGAAACAAACTTATTTTCGAAACAAACTTATTTTCGAAACAAACTTATTTTCGAAACAAACTTATTTTCGAAACAAACTTATTTTCGAAACAAACTTATTTTCGAAACAAACTTATTTTCGAAACAAACTTATTTTCGAAACAAACTTATTTTCAAACAAACTTATTTTCAAACAAACTTATTTTCGAAACAAACTTATTTTCGAAACAAACTTATTTTCGAAACAAACTTATTTTCGAAACAAACTTATTTTCGAAACAAACTTATTTGAAACAAACATATTATTTATAAACAAACTTATTTTCGAAACAAACTTATTTTCGAAACAAACTTATTTTCAAACAAACTTATTTTCGAAACAAACTTATTTTCGAAACAAACTTATTTTCGAAACAAACTTATTTTCGAAACAAACTTATTTTCGAAACAAACAATTATTTAAACAAATTATTTATCAAACAAACTTATTTTCGAAACAAACTTATTTTCGAAACAAACTTATTTTCGAAACAAACTTATTTTCGAAACAAACTTATTTTCGAAACAAACTTATTTTCGAAACAAACTTATTTTCGAAACAAACTTATTTTCGAAACAAACTTATTTTCGAAACAAACTTATTTTCGAAACAAACTTATTTTCGAAACAAACTTATTTTCAACATGCGGTTATTACCTTTGTTGCTACAAGTTTATTTTATAGGTAAACTGCATTTTTTATAAAACTAGACTACAAATTAGACCATTGTATACAATCCTTTAAAATTGTGATCACGTTACTATATAATCAAAATACCAATATTACAAGCCAGTAACTAAGAAAAGAAAATACTAGTCCACTGTTTGAGATAATCGTATTTAATAACCCATGTTTTATATTACGACGAAACATTATGTTTACAATAAATTGAAGTCACCCAAATTCAATCCTAACTTGAAATATGATTCTGTAACAATTCGATACATACCCTCTTATCACATATATTTCTATTTTAACATAATAACTAATTAGCAAGAGTTAAAGTTCCCAATAAGATATCCAACCGCAATCAAATTTTATCACTGAAATGAAACACAAATTTTGCAAAAGAATTTTTAAATCAATATACTCGTTCAATTACTCATACTAAATCAAGATATTACAAATTTAGTCATGATGCAGTACTTGTTTAATTAAAAGCATGTCATTGGACTTATGTCAAAACTTTACAAGTCTATAGATATAGGATTACGGGTAGTTTAAATTGAATAAGTTCTTTTCAACAAAAGATTAATTTATTTTTATTTTGTTTTACCTCAAGTAACAAGTATGTGATTAAAAGTATAAAATTTTCATAGGATGAGAATTATAAAGGACTTACCAACGATGATATTCAGAAGCCGTGCTGCAATCTACCTAGACAATTCACCCGAATGTTATATTTTCTCACATTCCCTTTATATCTTAAACCCCGATAGTTTATAATCTTTTTAAATCGTCACAGACTCAAACCCATTCATATGCCAAATTTTTGTGATAAAATGCCAATGAAAACAACGTATGTATATATATTGATAATAAAAGAAGAAACAGAGTATGTAAAGCAAAATAATATAGTCTTTTGAATGTTTCGAATGAAAAGACGCAGCAAAAAAAATTTCGGCCTCGAAATTGTAAGGAATAGAAAGATAGAGACTCACCAATTAGCGAACAAATGAGGGTGCTCGGCCCGCATGGATTCCTCGAGTTCCCATGTGGCCTCGCTAGCAGAATGATTTTTCCATTGGACTTTAACGAAAGGAATTGATTTCTTACGAAGAACTCGCTCCTCACGATCAATGATAGTCTCGGGCTCCTCAACATAAGAAAGATCTGGCCGAATGTCAGAGAAAGGATATTGCACCACGTGCAATGGATGATAACTATAACCCCGAAGTTGAGAAACATGGAAAACGTTATGCACATGAGATAACTGTGGCGGCAACGCTAAACGATACGATACTTCACCAACTCGATCCAATATCTCAAAAGGTCCAATATATCGAGGACTGAGCTTTCCTTTCAAACCAAATCGTCTAATACCCTTCCATGGCGACACTTTCAAGAAACACCTTCTCACCCACGTTAAACTCTAACGGACGTCGGTGCTTATCGGCATACACTTTCTGTCTTGACTGAGCCTCCTTTAATCGATTACATTAGCCTTAAAGTTTGTTTTATTATATCGTTTATTATTTCATTAGTATAAACAATGACACTATTAAACTTGTAATTGTATGTCCTTTTATATTTTAACCAACGTGACCTACAAGACCATCCTACAAATGGTTATTACTAATTAGTTTATTATTATTCTTATATACATATTAAATAAGAGTCAAAGATAGGATTATATTAATCTCTGTTTTACTTTTTATCAAATTTATATTAGTTTGAATTTTTAGGATATTACAACTCCACCTACATAAAAAAATTTCGGCCTCGAAATTGTAAGGAATAGAAAGATAGAGACTCACCAATTAGCGAACAAATGAGGGTGCTCGGCCCGCATGGATTCCTCGAGTTCCCATGTGGCCTCGCTAGCAGAATGATTTTTCCATTGGACTTTAACGAAAGGAATAGTTTTTCTACGAAGAACTCGCTCCTCACGATCAATGATAGTCTCGGGCTCCTCAACATAAGAAAGATCTGGCCGAATGTCAGAGAAAGGATATTGCACCACGTGCAATGGATGATAACTATAACCCCGAAGTTGAGAAACATGGAAAACGTTATGCACATGAGATAACTGTGGCGGCAACGCTAAACGATACGATACTTCACCAACTCGATCCAATATCTCAAAAGGTCCAATATATCGAGGACTGAGCTTTCCTTTCAAACCAAATCGTCTAATACCCTTCCATGGCGACACTTTCAGAAACACCTTCTCACCCACGTTAAACTCTAACGGACGTCGGTGCTTATCGGCATACACTTTCTGTCTTGACTGAGCCTCCTTTAATCGATTACATTAGCCTTAAAGTTTGTTTTATTATATCGTTTATTATTTCATTAGTATAAACAATGACACTATTAAACTTGTAATTGTATGTCCTTTTATATTTTAACCAACGTGACCTACAAGACCATCCTACAAATGGTTATTACTAATTAGTTTATTATTATTCTTATATACATATTAAATAAGAGTCAAAGATAGTTTATAATCTTTTTAAATCGTCACAGACTCAAACCCATTCATATGCCAAATTTTTGTGATAAAATGCCAATGAAAACAACGTATGTATATATATTGATAATAAAAGAAGAAACAGAGTATGTAAAGCAAAATAATATAGTCTTTTGAATGTTTCGAATGAAAAGACGCAGCAAAAAAAAATTTTGACTAATAGGTGAGGCTTTTTTTTTTTTTTTTTTTTTTTTTTTTTTTTTTTTTTTTTTTTTTTTTTTTTTTTTTTTTTTTTTTTTTTTTTTTTTTTTTTTTTTTTTTTTTTTTTTTTTTTTTTTTTTTTTTTTTTTTTTTTTTTTTTTTTTTTTTTTTTTTTTTTTTTTTTTTTTTTTTTTTTTTTTTTTTTTTTTTTTTTTTTTTTTTTTTTTTTTTTTTTTTTTTTTTTTTTTTTTTTTTTTTTTTTTTTTTTTTTTTTTTTTTTTTTTTTTTTTTTTTTTTTTTTTTTTTTTTTTTTTTTTTTTTTTTTTTTTTTTTTTTTTTTTTTTTTTTTTTTTTTTTTTTTTTTTTTTTTTTTTTTTTTTTTTTTTTTTTTTTTTTTTTTTTTTTTTTTTTTTTTTTTTTTTTTTTTTTTTTTTTTTTTTTTTTTTTTTTTTTTTTTTTTTTTTTTTTTTTTTTTTTTTTTTTTTTTTTTTTTTTTTTTTTTTTTTTTTTTTTTTTTTTTTTTTTTTTTTTTTTTTTTTTTTTTTTTTTTTTTTTTTTTTTTTTTTTTTTTTTTTTTTTTTTTTTTTTTTTTTTTTTTTTTTTTTTTTTTTTTTTTTTTTTTTTTTTTTTTTTTTTTTTTTTTTTTTTTTTTTTTTTTTTTTTTTTTTTTTTTTTTTTTTTTTTTTTTTTTTTTTTTTTTTTTTTTTTTTTTTTTTTTTTTTTTTTTTTTTTTTTTTTTTTTTTTTTTTTTTTTTTTTTTTTTTTTTTTTTTTTTTTTTTTTTTTTTTTTTTTTTTTTTTTTTTTTTTTTTTTTTTTTTTTTTTTTTTTTTTTTTTTTTTTTTTTTTTTTTTTTTTTTTTTTTTTTTTTTTTTTTTTTTTTTTTTTTTTTTTTTTTTTTTTTTTTTTTTTTTTTTTTTTTTTTTTTTTTTTTTTTTTTTTTTTTTTTTTTTTTTTTTTTTTTTTTTTTTTTTTTTTTTTTTTTTTTTTTTTTTTTTTTTTTTTTTTTTTTTTTTTTTTTTTTTTTTTTTTTTTTTTTTTTTTTTTTTTTTTTTTTTTTTTTTTTTTTTTTTTTTTTTTTTTTTTTTTTTTTTTTTTTTTTTTTTTTTTTTTTTTTTTTTTTTTTTTTTTTTTTTTTTTTTTTTTTTTTTTTTTTTTTTTTTTTTTTTTTTTTTTTTTTTTTTTTTTTTTTTTTTTTTTTTTTTTTTTTTTTTTTTTTTTTTTTTTTTTTTTTTTTTTTTTTTTTTTTTTTTTTTTTTTTTTTTTTTTTTTTTTTTTTTTTTTTTTTTTTTTTTTTTTTTTTTTTTTTTTTTTTTTTTTTTTTTTTTTTTTTTTTTTTTTTTTTTTTTTTTTTTTTTTTTTTTTTTTTTTTTTTTTTTTTTTTTTTTTTTTTTTTTTTTTTTTTTTTTTTTTTTTTTTTTTTTTTTTTTTTTTTTTTTTTTTTTTTTTTTTTTTTTTTTTTTTTTTTTTTTTTTTTTTTTTTTTTTTTTTTTTTTTTTTTTTTTTTTTTTTTTTTTTTTTTTTTTTTTTTTTTTTTTTTTTTTTTTTTTTTTTTTTTTTTTTTTTTTTTTTTTTTTTTTTTTTTTTTTTTTTTTTTTTTTTTTTTTTTTTTTTTTTTTTTTTTTTTTTTTTTTTATGTCATAAGAAAGATCTGGCCGAATGTCAGAGAAAGGATATTGCACCACGTGCAATGGATGATAACTATAACCCCGAAGTTGAGAAACATGGAAAACGTTATGCACATGAGATAACTGTGGCGGCAACGCTAAACGATACGATACTTCACCAACTCGATCCAATATCTCAAAAGGTCCAATATATCGAGGACTGAGCTTTCCTTTCAAACCAAATCGTCTAATACCCTTCCATGGCGATACTTTAAGAAACACCTTCTCACCCACGTTAAACTCTAACGGACGTCGGTGCTTATCGGCATACACTTTCTGTCTTGACTGAGCCTCCTTTAATCGATTCTTAGCAATAGCAACCTTTTCATTAGTCACTCTAACCAACTCAGGTCCTTCTATCAACTTCTCCCCCGCTTCATTCCAACAAATAGGCGCTCTACATTTTCTACCATAAAGCAACTCAAATGGAGCCATACCAATGCTAGATTGCCAACTATTATTGTAAGCAAATTCAACCAAACACAAGTACTCATCCCAATTTCCCTTCATATCCAAGGCACAAGCTCGGAGCATATCTTCCAAAGTTTGTATTGTACGCTCAGATTGTCCATCAGTCTGTGGATGAAAAGCAGTACTCATTTTTATTCGCGTACCCCAGGCTTTATGCAAACCCTTCCAAAATCTAGATGTAAACCGAGGATCACGATCAGACACGATAGACGTAGGGACCCCATGCAATCTCACAATTTCCTGCTGAAACAGCTCAGATAGCTTACTTACAGAATAATCCATACGAATAGGCAAGAAATGTGCTGACTTGGTCAATCTATCAACCACAACCCAAATAGCATCATGTCTTTTAAACGTCTTAGGTAACCCACACACGAAATCCATAGAAATGTCTTCCCATTTCCACATTGGAATATCCAACGGCTTCAATAAACCGCTAGTCCGCTGATGCTCAATCTTTACTTGTTGACAGGTAAGGCACCTCCCAACATATCTAGCAACATCTTTCTTCATGCCACTCCACCAAAAATGCTGCTTCAAATCTTGATACATTTTAGACGAACCAGGATGTATAGAAAAAGGTGAGCTATGAGCTTCAGACAACAACGCCTCACGAATATCTTCATCATTAGGAACACATAATCGATTCCCACACCAAATAATCCCATCATCATCCTCTCTAAACTCTTTCAGTTTTCCCTCTTCCAAATTTTGAAACACAGCCCACAAGTCACCATCATCCAATTGAGCTTCTTTTATCCTCGAAATCAAGTCAGACTCGAGTTTCAGATTCGCCAACATCCCAGATGCTCCTCTCTTACTCAACCCCATATCAAGTCTTTCAAATTCTCGAATGTGACTAACCAAACAAGAGATACTCCCAAATGTCTTCCGACTCAGTGCATCGGCTACAACATTCGCTTTTCCCGGATGGTATTGAATGTTCACATCATAATCCTTCAATAACTCAAGCCATCTTCGCTGCCTCATGTTTAACTCTTTTTGTGTGAATATGTACTTGAGACTTTTGTGATCGGTAAAAATATCACAAGTCTCACCATAAAGATAATGCCTCCAAATCTTCAACGCAAAAATCACGGCAGCTAATTCCAAGTCATGAGTAGGGTAATTAACCTCATATGGTTTCAACTGTCTCGAGGCATAAGAAATCACCTTACCATGTTGCATCAAAACACAACCCAAACCATGCTTAGAAGCATCACTGTAAATCTGAAAACCCCCAGCTCCGGACGGTAGTGCAAGGATAGGAGCTGATACAAGTCTTCTCTTCAATTCATCAAAGCTCTTTTGTCGTTCTTCACTCCACTCAAATTTTACTCCTTTTCTCATCAATTGAGTCAGAGGCAAAGCAATCACCGAAAAACCTTCAACAAAGCGTCGATAATAACCAGCTAAGCCAAGAAAACTCCGAATCTCTGTAACAGATGTGGGTCTTGGCCAATTTGTAATAGCCTCAGTTTTCGCTGGATCCATCATTATACCCTCAGCTGACACAACATGACCCAGAAAAGCAACTCTCTGCAACCAAAATTCACACTTAGAGTATTTCGCATACAGCTTCTTTCTTCGAAGGGTTTCAAGCACAATACGAAGATGATTCTCATGCTCTTCTTTACTCCTTGAGAAAACCAGAATATCATCAATGAATACAATCACAAATTTATCCAAAAACTCATGGAAAACACGGTTCATCAAATCCATGAATACCGCAGGAGCATTAGTCAAACCAAACGGCATCACCAAAAACTCATAGTGCCCATATCGAGTGCGAAAAGCAGTCTTCGGTATATCTTCTTCTTTAATGCGGAGCTGATGATATCCAGACCGAAGATCAATTTTAGAAAAATACTTCGAACCTTGTAACTGATCAAACAAGTCATCAATGCGCGGAAGAGGATAACGATTTCGAATGGTAATGCGATTCAACTCACGATAATCAATGCAAAGTCTCATGCTACCATCCTTCTTCTTAACAAACAATACTGGTGCGCCCCACGGTGATACACTCGGCCGAATAAATCCAAGATCTACTAATTCCTGTAATTGCTCCTTGAGTTCTTGCAACTCAAGTGGTGCCATACGATAAGGAGCTTTTGATATTGGTTGAGAACCAGGGATTAGATCAATCGAAAATTCAACTTCACGAACTGGTGGCAACCCTTGCAATTCATCAGGAAATACATCGACAAACTCACGAACAACATCGAGACTTTCAATAGGAGGACTTTCAACAGATAGGTCCTGAATTGAAGCTAAATAACCCACACAACCATGTGATATGAGCTTCTGTGCCTTAAGCATTGAAATAACTTTGATAGATTTCACAGGAAGATCGCCATTAAGAACACATTTAGGTCTAAGATAATTCCCAAACAATATCCGCCTAGAAGCACATTCGATAACCGCACTGTGACGAGATAACCAATCCATACCAAGAATAATATCAAAGTCATGCATGGTCATAGGAAGGAGATTTGCAAGGAAGATGTCGTTACCAATTTCCAAACGACAGTTTCGAAAGACACGATCAATAACTTCAACGCTACCCATTGGCGTAGAAATCGACAAAGGAGAAGGTAACAAAGTTGGCGAGACTTTCAAATATTTCGAGCTCTTAAGGGACACTATCGAGTGTGTAGAGCCAGAATCAAACAAGACAAAGAAGGCACGAAAGTCTATAAACACATGACCAATAATAGTACCTAACAATACAAAGAATGAATGACCAAATAATTCAACTAAAACATTTTCAATACGAGATAGGATCGGAATATACCTGCTGTGTCAGCAGCCTGAGTAGTAGTCAAGGCAAAAACACGTCCACCAGTAGCTGTCGGAGGAACCTTCTGAACAAATCCAGGTCTAGGATTCTTACAATCCTTAGCAATATGACCATTACCTCCACAAGCAAAGCATGAACCAGTAGCACGAAAACAAACTCTTCCAGCATGAGATTTTCCACAAGTCCCACATGGTGCAATAGCATTAACACCACCATTTCTGTCATTCCTTTGCTGACCTTGGGGACGATACACTTGCAATTGGCCATGATTATTATTGTTATGATTAGGCCCATTGGTGATCCTTAGCTGATTTCCTCCATTATTACCACGATAACCTTGATTCCCAGAAGGTTGACCTTGCCTATTGTTCACTGGAGGCACAGAACGTAGTGGCTGAGCATTCTTAAATCTCTTGTTCTTACCTTCCTCATTTTTAGTAGCCAAAAACTCTGCTCGCTCCATCTCCAAATTTCGAGCATAATCGGCTGCCTCAGCTACATCATAACACTTCAGATTAATCAGCTTGGAGCGGTAACGCGGATTGATAGCCCACTTGTACTTACGAGCTTGATCCTCAGAAGACCCAGCAGCAACTCCAATCAAACCCACGAGTCTCAAAAACCTCTTTGTAAAATCACCGACAGACTCGTCACCCCTCTGACTGATATTAGCATACTCTCGAATCATAGCCTCTTTTTCCGCCTCTGAAAAGTACTGACGGAAAAACAACTCCTTAAAAGAAGACCAATCTAACGCATCCTCATAGTCAATACCACCTTTTGCATCTCTCAAAGCAATCCACCAACGCTGAGCATCTCCCTCTAACTTGTACACCGCTAGTGGCACCCAATACCTCTCATCACAACCAAGGACCCTATAAATCTTCTCAATATGGGTGATCCAGTTCTCAGCTTCCACAGGAGTGCTAGCAGTGCTGAATGACAAAGGACGTTGTTTTTGGAACCGTCCTAGCCACACATGAATAGCCTCATCCACTATAGCTTTTTCTTCCTCGTTCTCATCCTCGTTTTCATGCGTCTTCATCATACCAACAAAACCTTCTTGATTACGTATTGCATCAACAGTTTGAGCCACAATGTTTGGTAACAGGTTCGCAAGAGTTTCGTTGATCTTGCTGACTACATCATCCTCAGTCATGCCCTTCCTTTTCGGTGCCATCTATCGAGCGAGACGAAGATACAACGGTTACGATTAGCATGACGAATAAATGAAAATAAACAAAGAGATACATTAATAAAGATTAAGGCGAGAGATAGCTTATCGAAGCAGAAAGAGAGTCCTAACCCAAAGTCTACCCAAATCTCACAGGCCATAACTTAGGATTTAAGTTTCTACAGGAAAGAACCTAGGCTCTGATACCATTCTGTAACGCCCCTAACTTACAAAACGTACAAAATGATATCAAAAGGAACTTAAGAACAAAAGGACGTTAATCTTATTCCAAATCAAACCAAAGTCAAGCCAAAGTCAACCAACAAAATATTCAAAAGTACTTATAATCCAACATAAAGAACTAAAGCTTGAAGAACTCTAAGGCCAAAGGTGCTAAGTCCAAATCGTTCTACACTCTTCGCTCGTTCCCAGTGCCCCCTTGATTACCTGCCGTATAAGAAAGAAAAAGGAATACGGCTGAGCAAAAGCCCAGTGAACGGATATGACAAAAGCAGGAATATAGTATGAAAAGTGAAGACATATTTTTATAAACAAACTTATTTTCGAAACAAACTTATTTTCGAAACAAACTTATTTCAAATCAAAGTACAATTATGTATAATTCCACATTATATTCGAAACAAACTTATTTTCGAAACAAACTTATTTCAAACAAACTTATTTTCAAACAAACTTATTTTCAACAAACTTATTTTCGAAACAAACTTATTTTCAACAAACTTATTTTCGAAACAAACTTATTTTCGAAACAAACTTATTTCAAACAAACTTATTTTCAAACAAACTTATTTTCAAACAAACTTATTTTCAAACAAACTTATTTTCAAACAAACTTATTTCAACAAACTTATTTTCGAAACAAACTTATTTTCAACAAACTTATTTTCGAAACAAACTTATTTTCGAAACAAACTTATTTCAAACAAACTTATTTTCAAACAAACTTATTTTCAAACAAACTTATTTCAAACAAACTTATTTTCAAACAAACTTATTTCAACAAACTTATTTTCGAAACAAATTATTTTCAACAAACTTATTTTCGAAACAAACTTATTTTCGAAACAAACTTATTTCAAACAAACTTATTTTCAAACAAATTATTTTCAAACAAACTTATTTTCAAACAAACTTATTTTCAACAAACTTATTTTCGAAACAAACTTATTTTCAACAAACTTATTTCAAACAAACTTATTTTCGAAACAAACTTATTTTCAACAAACTTATTTTCGAAACAAACTTATTTTCGAAACAAACTTATTTCAAACAAACTTATTTTCAAACAAACTTATTTTCAAATCAAACTTATTTCAACAAATATTTCACAAATATAGCTTCCAAATTATATTATACACAAATTATTTTCGAAACAAACTTATTTTCGAAACAAACTTATTTTCGAAACAAACTTATTTTCAAACAAACTTATTTTCAAACAAACTTATTTTCAAACAAACTTATTTTCGAAACAAACTTATTTTCGAAACAAACTTATTTTCAAACAAACTTATTTTCAAACAAACTTATTTTCGAAACAAACTTATTTTCAAACAAACTTATTTTCGAAACAAACTTATTTTCGAAACAAACTTATTTTCGAAACAAACTTATTTTCGAAACAAACTTATTTTCGAAACAAACTTATTTTCAAACAAACTTATTTTCCATTATTACCACGATAACCTTGATTCCCAGAAGGTTGACCTTGCCTATTGTTCACTGGAGGCACAGAACGTAGTGGCTGAGCATTCTTAAATCTCTTGTTCTTACCTTCCTCATTTTTAGTAGCCAAAAACTCTGCTCGCTCCATCTCCAAATTTCGAGCATAATCGGCTGCCTCAGCTACATCATAACACTTCAGATTAATCAGCTTGGAGCGGTAACGCGGATTGATAGCCCACTTGTACTTACGAGCTTGATCCTCAGAAGACCCAGCAGCAACTCCAATCAAACCCACGAGTCTCAAAAACCTCTTTGTAAAATCACCGACAGACTCGTCACCCCTCTGACTGATATTAGCATACTCTCGAATCATAGCCTCTTTTTCCGCCTCTGAAAAGTACTGACGGAAAAACAACTCCTTAAAAGAAGACCAATCTAACGCATCCTCATAGTCAATACCACCTTTTGCATCTCTCAAAGCAATCCACCAACGCTGAGCATCTCCCTCTAACTTGTACACCGCTAGTGGCACCCAGTACCTCTCATCACAACCAAGGACCCTATAAATCTTCTCAATATGGGTGATCCAGTTCTCAGCTTCCACAGGAGTGCTAGCAGTGCTGAATGACAAAGGACGTTGTTTTTGGAACCGTCCTAGCCACACATGAATAGCCTCATCCACTATAGCTTTTTCTTCCTCGTTCTCATCCTCGTTTTCATGCGTCTTCATCATACCAACAAAACCTTCTTGATTACGTATTGCATCAACAGTTTGAGCCACAATGTTTGGTAACAGGTTCGCAAGAGTTTCGTTGATCTTGCTGACTACATCATTCTCAGTCATGCCCTTCCTTTTCGGTGCCATCTATCGAGCGAGACGAAGATACAACGGTTACGATTAGCATGACGAATAAATGAAAATAAACAAAGAGATACATTAATAAAGATTAAGGCGAGAGATAGATTGTCGAAGCAGAAAGAGAGTCCTAACCCAAAGTCTACCCAAATCTCACAGGCCATAACTTAGGATTTAAGTTTCTACAGGAAAGAACCTAGGCTCTGATACCATTCTGTAACGCCCCTAACTTACAAAACGTACAAAATGATATCAAAAGGAACTTAAGAACAAAAGGACGTTAATCTTATTCCAAATCAAACCAAAGTCAAGCCAAAGTCAACCAACAAAATATTCAAAAGTACTTATAATCCAACATAAAGAACTAAAGCTTGAAGAACTCTAAGGCCAAAGGTGCTAAGTCCAAATCGTTCTACACTCTTCGCTCGTTCCCAGTGCCCCCTTGATTACCTGCCGTATAAGAAAGAAAAAGGAATACGGCTGAGCAAAAGCCCAGTGAACGGATATGACAAAAGCAGGAATATAGTATGAAAAGTGAAGACATATTTTTATAAACAAACTTATTTTCGAAACAAACTTATTTTCGAAACAAAGTTATTTTCGAAACAAAGTACAATTATTAATTCACAATTATTTTCAAATCAAATATATTTATGAAACATATTTTTATAAACAAACTTATTTTCGAAACAAACTTATTTTCGAAACAAAGTACAAATATGTATAATTCCACAATATATTATACATCAAATATATATATATATCAAATATAAAACCAAGTTTCATAAAATAATGCATCTAAGAGTCAAACAAATAACTTATCAGGGCCGAATGAAATCATAGGGTAGCTACTCCACTAATCATTCATTTATGGTGCGAAACGCCTCGTATGACACTACGATAAGCGCCCACCGTCAAACAAAATATGCCTAGGACCGATCCATACGCCTCCTATCCAAATATAATATAATGAGCTCGAACCACTACCGGGTTATCAAAAGGAGACGCCGTAGATCAAATCAAATACACCGCTACGGCCGGTGCCACGTCATCGGTGTCACAATAACGCGCCCATGGGACCTCCATGGATAGGTTACTCTTATATGCATATCTTAAGAAACCGTTTTGACCAACTTATATACTTAAATATATCAAATATGTTTCCAAATGACAAAAAAATTTTCGAAACAAATTATTTTCGAAACAAACTTATTTTCGAAACAAACTTATTTTCGAAACAAACTTATTTTCAAACAAACTTATTTTCAAACAAACTTATTTTCAAACAAACTTATTTTCGAAACAAACTTATTTTCGAAACAAACTTATTTCAAACAAACTTATTTTCAAACAAACTTATTTTCGAAACAAACTTATTTTCGAAACAAACTTATTTCAAACAAACTTATTTTCGAAACAAACTTATTTTCAAACAAACTTATTTCAAACAAACTTATTTTCGAAACAAACTTATTTTCAAACAAACTTATTTTCGAAACAAACTTATTTTCGAAACAAACTTATTTCAAACAAACTTATTTTCAAACAAACTTATTTTCAAACAAACTTATTTTCGAAACAAACTTATTTTCAAACAAACTTATTTTCGAAACAAACTTATTTTCGAAACAAACTTATTTCAACAAACTTATTTTCGAAACAAACTTATTTTCAAACAAACTTATTTTCGAAACAAACTTATTTTCGAAACAAACTTATTTTCGAAACAAACTTATTTTCGAAACAAACTTATTTTCAAACAAACTTATTTTCAAACAAACTTATTTTCGAAACAAACTTATTTTCGAAACAAACTTATTTCAAACAAACTTATTTTCAACAAACTTATACTTTCAACAAACTTATATTTAAACAAACTTATTTTCAAAACAAACTTATTTTCGAAACAAACTTATTTTCAAAACAAACTTATTTTCGAAACAAACTTATATTTCAAACAAATTATTTATCAAACAAACTTATTTTCGAAACAAACTTATTTTCGAAACAAACTTATTTTCGAAACAAACTTATTTTCGAAACAAACTTATTTTCGAAACAAACTTATTTTCGAAACAAACTTATTTTCGAAACAAACTTATTTCAAACAAACTTATTTTCAAACAAACTTATTTTCGAAACAAACTTATTTTCGAAACAAACTTATTTTCAAACAAACTTATTTTCGAAACAAACTTATTTTCGAAACAAACTTATTTTCGAAACAAACTTATTTTCGAAACAAACTTATTTTCGAAACAAACTTATTTTCGAAACAAACTTATTTTCGAAACAAACTTATTTTCGAAACAAACTTATTTTCGAAACAAACTTATTTTCGAAACAAACTTATTTCAAACAAATTATTTATCAAACAAATTATTTTCGAAACAAACTTATTTTCGAAACAAACTTATTTTCGAAACAAACTTATTTTCGAAACAAACTTATTTTCGAAACAAACTTATTTTCGAAACAAACTTATTTTCGAAACAAACTTATTTTCGAAACAAACTTATTTTCGAAACAAACTTATTTTCGAAACAAACTTATTTTCGAAACAAACTTATTTTCGAAACAAACTTATTTTCGAAACAAACTTATTTTAAACAAACTTATTTTCAACAAATTATTTTCGAAACAAACTTATTTTGAAACAAACTTATTTTCAAACAAACTTATTTTCGAAACAAACTTATTTTCGAAACAAACTTATTTTCGAAACAAACTTATTTTCGAAACAAACTTATTTTCGAAACAAACTTATTTTCGAAACAAACTTATTTTCGAAACAAACTTATTTTCGAAACAAACTTATTTTCGAAACAAACTTATTTTCGAAACAAACTTATTTTCGAAACAAACTTATTTTCGAAACAAACTTATTTTCGAAACAAACTTATTTTCGAAACAAACTTATTTTCGAAACAAACTTATTTTCGAAACAAACTTATTTTCGAAACAAACTTATTTTCGAAACAAACTTATTTTCGAAACAAACTTATTTTCGAAACAAACTTATTTTCGAAACAAACTTATTTTCGAAACAAACTTATTTTCGAAACAAACTTATTTTCGAAACAAACTTATTTTCGAAACAAACTTATTTTCGAAACAAACTTATTTTCGAAACAAACTTATTTTCGAAACAAACTTATTTTCGAAACAAACTTATTTTCGAAACAAACTTATTTTCGAAACAAACTTATTTTCGAAACAAACTTATTTTCGAAACAAACTTATTTTCGAAACAAACTTATTTTCGAAACAAACTTATTTTCGAAACAAACTTATTTTCGAAACAAACTTATTTTCGAAACAAACTTATTTTCGAAACAAACTTATTTTAAACAAACTTATTTTCACAAACTTATTTTCGAAACAAACTTATTTTGAAACAAACTTATTTTAAACAAACTTATTTTCCATGCGGTTATTACCTTTGTTGCTACAAGTTTATTTTATAGGTAAACTGCATTTTTTATAAAACTAGACTACAAATTAGACCATTGTATACAATCCTTTAAAATTGTGATCACGTTACTATATAATCAAAATACCAATATTACAAGCCAGTAACTAAGAAAAGAAAATACTAGTCCACTGTTTGAGATAATCGTATTTAATAACCCATGTTTTATATTACGACGAAACATTATGTTTACAATAAATTGAAGTCACCCAAATTCAATCCTAACTTGAAATATGATTCTGTAACAATTCGATACATACCCTCTTATCACATATATTTCTATTTTAACATAATAACTAATTAGCAAGAGTTAAAGTTCCCAATAAGATATCAAACCGCAATCAAATTTTATCACTGAAATGAAACACAAATTTTGCAAAAGAATTTTTAAATCAATATACTTGTTCAATTACTCATACTAAATCAAGATATTACAAATTTAGTCATGATGCAGTACTTGTTTAATTAAAAGCATGTCATTGGACTTATGTCAAAACTTTACAAGTCTATAGATATAGGATTACGGGTAGTTTAAATTGAATAAGTTCTTTTCAACAAAAGATTAATTTATTTTTATTTTGTTTTACCTCAAGTAACAAGTATGTGATTAAAAGTATAAAATTTTCATAGGATGAGAATTATAAAGGACTTACCAACGATGATATTCAGAAGCCGTGCTGCAATCTACCTAGACAATTCACCCGAATGTTATATTTTCTCACATTCCCTTTATATCTTAAACCCCGATAGTTTATAATCTTTTTAAATCGTCACAGACTCAAACCCATTCATATGCCAAATTTTTGTGATAAAATGCCAATGAAAACAACGTATGTATATATATTGATAATAAAAGAAGAAACAGAGTATGTAAAGCAAAATAATATAGTCTTTTGAATGTTTCGAATGAAAAGACGCAGCAAAAAAAAATTTTTGACTAATAGGTGAGGCTTTTTTTTTTTTATGTTTAACCTTATAGATTGTCATCCTTTTATTTACCCCATTTCTTAACTGCAATTGCTATAAACTCATTTCATCCCAAGAGTCATGTCATTTAATATTTATTAATCAACATGACATTCCATACAACTTCCTTATCCTTAACCGATCATATCTACATTAGCCTTAAAGTTTGTTTTATTATATCGTTTATTATTTCATTAGTATAAACAATGACACTATTAAACTTGTAATTGTATGTCCTTTTATATTTTAACCAACGTGACCTACAAGACCATCCTACAAATGGTTATTACTAATTAGTTTATTATTATTCTTATATACATATTAAATAAGAGTCAAAGATAGGATTATATTAATCTCTGTTTTACTTTTTATCAAATTTATATTAGTTTGAATTTTTAGGATATTACAGAGATACCACGTCAAATCATTGTGCTCTTTTGATTCCATCCGTTAATTCCGTATTGTGTGTTTATGCTGTTTTAATCCTAACAAGTATACAGATCACATAGCCACCACCATAGTCGTCACCCAAATTAGGTTTCCGGTGAAGCCGATTTGGGCAGAATTAGGTCTGAATTGGGCAGTATAGGGTTCTGGCGAAATTGTTTTGGGCAGTTTCGGGTCTGATTTTGGCAGATCAGGGTTCAGTTGGGCAGATTAGGGCTTGATTTGGCAGATTGGGGTTTTTTGGGGGGTTCGAGGGAACTGGGGGGGGGGGGGGGGGGGGGGGGGGGGGGGGGGGGGGGGGGGGGGGGGGGGGGGGGGGGGGGGGGGGGGGGGGGGGGGGGGGGGGGGGGGGGGGGGGGGGGGGGGGGGGGGGGGGGGGGGGGGGGGGGGGGGGGGGGGGGGGGGGGGGGGGGGGGGGGGGGGGGGGGGGGGGGGGGGGGGGGGGGGGGGGGGGGGGGGGGGGGGGGGGGGGGGGGGGGGGGGGGGGGGGGGGGGGGGGGGGGGGGGGGGGGGGGGGGGGGGGGGGGGGGGGGGGGGGGGGGGGGGGGGGGGGGGGGGGGGGGGGGGGGGGGGGGGGGGGGGGGGGGGGGGGGGGGGGGGGGGGGGGGGGGGGGGGGGGGGGGGGGGGGGGGGGGGGGGGGGGGGGGGGGGGGGGGGGGGGGGGGGGGGGGGGGGGGGGGGGGGGGGGGGGGGGGGGGGGGGGGGGGGGGGGGGGGGGGGGGGGGGGGGGGGGGGGGGGGGGGGGGGGGGGGGGGGGGGGGGGGGGGGGGGGGGGGGGGGGGGGGGGGGGGGGGGGGGGGGGGGGGGGGGGGGGGGGGGGGGGGGGGGGGGGGGGGGGGGGGGGGGGGGGGGGGGGGGGGGGGGGGGGGGGGGGGGGGGGGGGGGGGGGGGGGGGGGGGGGGGGGGGGGGGGGGGGGGGGGGGGGGGGGGGGGGGGGGGGGGGGGGGGGGGGGGGGGGGGGGGGGGGGGGGGGGGGGGGGGGGGGGGGGGGGGGGGGGGGGGGGGGGGGGGGGGGGGGGGGGGGGGGGGGGGGGGGGGGGGGGGGGGGGGGGGGGGGGGGGGGGGGGGGGGGGGGGGGGGGGGGGGGGGGGGGGGGGGGGGGGGGGGGGGGGGGGGGGGGGGGGGGGGGGGGGGGGGGGGGGGGGGGGGGGGGGGGGGGGGGGGGGGGGGGGGGGGGGGGGGGGGGGGGGGGGGGGGGGGGGGGGGGGGGGGGGGGGGGGGGGGGGGGGGGGGGGGGGGGGGGGGGGGGGGGGGGGGGGGGGGGGGGGGGGGGGGGGGGGGGGGGGGGGGGGGGGGGGGGGGGGGGGGGGGGGGGGGGGGGGGGGGGGGGGGGGGGGGGGGGGGGGGGGGGGGGGGGGGGGGGGGGGGGGGGGGGGGGGGGGGGGGGGGGGGGGGGGGGGGGGGGGGGGGGGGGGGGGGGGGGGGGGGGGGGGGGGGGGGGGGGGGGGGGGGGGGGGGGGGGGGGGGGGGGGGGGGGGGGGGGGGGGGGGGGGGGGGGGGGGGGGGGGGGGGGGGGGGGGGGGGGGGGGGGGGGGGGGGGGGGGGGGGGGGGGGGGGGGGGGGGGGGGGGGGGGGGGGGGGGGGGGGGGGGGGGGGGGGGGGGGGGGGGGGGGGGGGGGGGGGGGGGGGGGGGGGGGGGGGGGGGGGGGGGGGGGGGGGGGGGGGGGGGGGGGGGGGGGGGGGGGGGGGGGGGGGGGGGGGGGGGGGGGGGGGGGGGGGGGGGGGGGGGGGGGGGGGGGGGGGGGGGGGGGGGGGGGGGGGGGGGGGGGGGGGGGGGGGGGGGGGGGGGGGGGGGGGGGGGGGGGGGGGGGGGGGGGGGGGGGGGGGGGGGGGGGGGGGGGGGGGGGGGGGGGGGGGGGGGGGGGGGGGGGGGGGGGGGGGGGGGGGGGGGGGGGGGGGGGGGGGGGGGGGGGGGGGGGGGGGGGGGGGGGGGGGGGGGGGGGGGGGGGGGGGGGGGGGGGGGGGGGGGGGGGGGGGGGGGGGGGGGGGGGGGGGGGGGGGGGGGGGGGGGGGGGGGGGGGGGGGGGGGGGGGGGGGGGGGGGGGGGGGGGGGGGGGGGGGGGGGGGGGGGGGGGGGGGGGGGGGGGGGGGGGGGGGGGGGGGGGGGGGGGGGGGGGGGGGGGGGGGGGGGGGGGGGGGGGGGGGGGGGGGGGGGGGGGGGGGGGGGGGGGTGTGAAGGATGTCCGGGTTATTCCAAGTCTGAAAAAGCAGTCCGTTTTGTTGGGAAGTTGGATGAGCAGGGGCATGAGGTTAAGTTCGGGAACGGGCAGTGGAAGGTTCTCAAGGGAAATCTAGTCATGGCTCGAGGTAAGAAACGAGGTTCGCATTATATGGTCAGTTTACCGTGTGAGGGAGTGGCCGTCCCAGTTCTAAAGAAAAACAAAATCCGATTCATAGTTGCTCGTGGGCAGAAGAAGGTTTGCTTTGCAGATGGCAAACTCAGAGCTACAAGTCAGATTCAGGTTGAACGTGTTAGGAAAGTTTCAGAGAAACCAGTCAGGGGGTTTTATGACAGTGGGAGCATAGGTGTTGTGCTTCAGTCAGAGTTTTCAGACAGTGGGTTAAGAGAACCAGTATTCCAGCTGTTAAAGTCTCTCCAGTTTATTATCTGCTTTAAAGGAAAGTGTTTGTTCTCAGACAGTTCGTTTCAGTGGGAGCCGATAGAGACAGGGGACGAGTCAGGGACAGAGATAGCCGTGACTAATGAGTTGAAACTCAATGGAGTTTCAGCAGGCCTTCAGGTGAATTGATGAGAAGGCCCGAGGGCAACTAGGCGCATTGAATTGCAGATGTACAGAAGAGATTGAAGATGGTGTAGTTCAAGGTCCGCAGACACCCAAGTGGGAGATAGTTGGCGGTTGTTGTCATTGGCCCACAAGGGCTACTGATTCCAGAAACCAATTAGGGCAGGCCTTATTTGTTTAAGCTAAGAAAACAGCCTTATTTGTTTAAGCTAAGAGAACAGGCCACTACAGGGAATTAAAGCCAGCCTTAATTAAGTTAGGCCCGGTTTTATTACAAACTTGGGGAGCAAGTTTAGCAAACCCTAGTTGTAGCCTATATAATCTCTTATCTCTTGTACATGTAATTCGGGTTGAGGGAAAATCAATAAAGAAAAACCAGTTGCCCCCCGTGGATTAGTTCACACAGTTTAGTGTGAGATACCACGTTAAATCATTGTGTTCTTTTGATGCCATGTTAATTCCGTATTGTGTGTTTATGCTGTTTTAATCCTAACACTACTATTCTGTTTGTTTATTCATTCCTTCTTTTACCTCCACTTTTTTGGTATCTGGGTTCGTTGTTATTCTGTCTTAGTTGTATTATAATATTATTGCTATGCTCACCATCTTTTATTGTGGTAGAAGTGTAGGGTCGTTCTTCAGTGCTTGCTTAACTGCTACTTTTGTAGGCTATGGATTACACGTGTTAGCAGAAAGTGTCTTTACGGAACTCTTTGTGTGCTTCTACTTCTTCCTTCTCATTACGCTTTTTACTTCTACTCTTTTGTTCACATCATGTTATTATCTAGTAATTTGTGTTATTATCTAGTTTTGGTATTTCAGCTTTGTTTGCTTGAAACGAAGTGCATGTGCTTCTTTTTTCTGGATCTGTGTATTTGTAGCTTGGGCATCTGTCATGGCTTGTATAGTTTAAGATGACACAGTTGGATTGTAACTTCTTTGGGTACATAATGATTGGGTTTCTGGCATCTTTTTGAGAGGCAGCAACCATATGAAGTCTCTGTCAGAGTGATTGAATGGAGGTATGACCTTGTTATATAAGTTTCTAGCTTGAAATTTGCTTTGATTATAGTCTTCGATTCAGATTTCGCTGATAGGACATACAAGGATTGACCTTTCACGAGACTTGATTGAGATCATTGTGTAAAGAGGCGGGTCCCAAGCTCAAGATAAAGCTAGGGTAGAAAGAGGTAAAACGCTTTCACTAAAAACTTGTATACTTGCCTTTTCTGCTAGTGTAGTTGTTGGTTCTCATATCAGTTTAGGCATCGCCTTTGTCAACTACAGCATAAGTCGCACTTAAGGGTCCTGCATCTTAGGTGGTTCGTTTAGCATGTAAATGTTATCTTGGCTATAAGTCTTCTCAAAAAATTCTATGAGCACATCACATGGTTGTCATTATAGGTACCAAATAGGCTGATATGGTAATGGTTCAAAATGTATGGTCAAATGGGTATATTGGTAGGTTTTCATTTCTTATCATCTAATTGTTGTCATGACAAGATGCTATATATTGGTCGTTTGTAAAAGCATTTGGTGGTTTTGGCTCCTGGTTTTCTCTTTGCAAGTTTGGATTTTGATTTCCTTGATATCTTGCATGCCCTGTGAGTTAAGATTCGGGCTTGTATCTCTCACATTTTCTTTTATGATTATGCGGAATTCCTTTTCTTATGGTTATGTTATTGTGATTTTGCTATTTTTCACTGGTTGCCTTTACCCTGTTAGTAGGTTGTGTTTTAATATGAACCTCCTCTTGAATGCAGGGCCAACTTTAAAAGTTAGAATTTTCATAATGAACATTTAAAAGTAGACATTAAATTAGGAAGGAGGCAGTATAAGTTTATCTTTTATTGAGTTTTTGGTTGTGGCTTAAGCAAGGATGATACTTAAATTTGTTGTTTACGGTCCTGGTTTATATGGCGAGTTGGCGACCCTCTTTTTTTCAGCAGCCCAAGGCACAACCTTTTTACATTTGGTGAAAAAGACATCTCTGGCTTTAGCGATTTGGAGTGTATGTCTGGGATGCATAGTAAATTGGTACATGCGGCCATCTGGTATGTACAGCCATCCAGTACATGTTAATGTCTGGTATACACTGCTATCCTTGTGTGGGGCCCTAAACTATCCCACACCTATGATCAGATTCATTCCAATATGCTTGCTACTTTGGAGTATACGTTTAGGACCAATGGAGTATACCACAACTTGTATCAACACAGCCCATTTGGTCAAATATATTGAGCACATTCTGTTGTTATACGACTTAATCAAATGGATACCTCTAGACCTTGCCCTTGCTCCAACTGAACCTTTAGATATCAATGGTTCTGCCATAGTCCTCCCTGAAAATATTATATACAGGAATCGATTTTATAAGTCCAGAATTTAGCTATAGGGCCTATACCAAAAGGCTTCTGATCCATATCTAAAAAATGGGTCAAGTACCCACTGGTAACCCAATTATAGACGTGCCCAATGTGGTACAAAGGGATGATTTTAGAGACCTGATGACAACCTAGCTTGCAGATAATGGGAAATGGACTAGGTGAATAAACACTTGATTTGTTAAATGACGGGGGCTCGTTTATGATGATGGAGTGATTGATGTTAAAGATAAAATATGTTGATACTCGTATCCAAATCCAGATCCATTGTTGGTGCACAACAGATAACTAATTTGATAAATTTTCTTATTCATAGTTTCTTTGTTTTTGATTTAAAATGATCCAAAATTTGCAACAAGTTCGTTGGGCCTAGTCACAATTGTTTAGCCCATTCTTTTTAGTATAGCAATACAAGTGTACGTGTATGAGGTGCCTTTCGTTTAAAACTTAATGGACTTAAGGAAAAAGTACGTAGAGGGTGTTCGTAGTACTGCCATTGAGTCGAACTTTTATCGAGCAACTCAATCGAGTCGAGCTATTATCGAGCTCGAACCCGAGCCCTAAATATAAGGTCGAAATAAGTATCGAGTCGAGCTCGAGCTTTACATAGCTCGGCTCGAATACTTATTGAGTTTTTCGAGCTTTCAATATATTATATATGTATTGGTAATTTTGTATATATAATACTTGAATAGTCATGTCTTGCCGAGTTTTTCGAGTTTCGACCCGAGCTCGAGCCATATATATAGAGATAACAAGCCAAGCTGAGCTTACCAATTTTTTTCCTCGGCTCGTCTCGATAACACACCTAGGTGTTTGTGATTGTGTCAAGCTGATTACTGATTATTGCGTTTGCATAACACAAATAATGAAAAAACGTGTTTGGCAAATTAGTGATTATTGCGTTTATTAGAGTAAAAACACAGTTTTGAAAAGTAGGTAAAGACATGCTTTAAAACAGTTTTTAAACGCAAATCTATTTTATAAACGCAAACACAAACACCCCTTTAACTGGTTAAGTCAATTAAAGTTGTTTGTTTTTGACCTAATAAATAAAAAAACAACAGACATTATTTAATCATTTAGTTACTTTATACCTTGAGTCACTTAATGGTTAAAAAAAAAAACTAAACAGCCAATGAGGTTGGTGGCTCATTTGTAAGGTCTTTGACCTTGGAAGGATCCACCTGGGTTCGAGTCTCACTTCTCACATATGTGGGGGTGTAATTTAGGAGTAGGATATTGTTTTAGGGGGAAAAAAAACAAACTAAACAGCCCAGAGTGTATCTTCCATTCTTCCGGAACAATAAAAGTATATGCATATTGTTTTACGAAACATACCCCCGTAATGTATTATGAACTGCATAGTGCATACGCAAAAATAATCGTAGTGAATTGAAATATTTTGAAAGTAACTACAACTATTAAGATCGCAAAGCAAAAACCTAGCGAGTATCCAAATTATCGGTGACCTATGAAGGAACAAAACAAATTATTCGTTTAATACCAAACAAAGCAAGTGATGATTATCCAAGACTTCTAAAGGGGAAGGTTAAATCTCGTGTTAAATCTTCCAAACAAGCGATCCAATATCATATGAACGCACGTAAATTCAGTTTACTTTCTTGACATGAATCATTTATTTGGTAAAGGAGAGCAAAAATACTGATTTATAATTTAAACGTAACACATTTTAATTAACCGAGATGAGAATGAACATCAAAATTCTTTCTTCAATCGGTTGGTGCTAAAGATAAATTGTGTTGATACTTGTATCCAAATCCAGATCTATTTTTGGTGCACAACAGAAAAGTAAAATCGGATCAATCATGCAAATTTGGTGATCACATAAGGGCCAAAAATACAATTTTTTTTCTTTTTCTTTTGAACGACAGGAATAACATTATTNTTTTCATGCAAATTTATGCTTAGAAGAAAGTCCTTCATAGTTAATATGTGATATGTCAATTGAAAACCATATTTCATTCCTGATCATAATACTAGAAACATCTTTCTAATTGGAAAATAAAAGAAGCATATGTTCACTTTAACAAGACCATGTAAATGATTGATCAATATATAGCGCCTAGTATGATGACTTCGATAGGATCTACGTGAGGGTTAGAAAATGGGTTGGAGACTTGTTAGCGGATTCATTTGGTTTATGATTGTTAATTCGAAACAAAATTGACTTACTATGATATGTAAACTATCTTAGTACATGATAAGTTAAGTTTAATAGCTACAATTATACACCGTTATCATCTTACTATGTGACGTTATCCTACACTAATAATTTTTTGAACTAATTGTATTTTTGGTCTTTGTGTTATCACCAAATTCATTTGAATGGTCCAAACTTTTGTAAAGTCGCATTTTTGGTGCCAAAAGAGTGGCTTTTTCGAATCAATAGTCCAAAAACTAACATTCGTTTAATTTCAACCGTTAGTGTGGTCATATGAGTGTCATGTGAGGGGTGGATGCGTCATTTAAAACCAACCCACCCCCTATATTCCCCTTTAACTCAAATTTTCCCCTCTTCTTATAAATCATCATCACTCATCACTCATATCTATATACCTAATTATATATTTATGTATAGATTTATATATATACATATATACATGTAAATAAGTATGTATTGTATAAAAATTCATTTACATGAATTGCCATTTCATTTGTAAATATCAATGTTGAAATCGACGAATTTGATGACGTAAAGTTTGGATCAATCATGCAAATTTGGTGATCACATAAGGGCCAAAAATACAATTTTTTTTCTTTTTCTTTTGAACGACAGGAATAACATTATTATTAATAACAAAAAGATCTACTAGCAAGATGTTAGTGATCAAAGTACAAACAAAATACAACATAATACAAAAACAAAAGTACAAACAAATTTTTTCTACTTTTTTAAGTTTTGACATTTTTGTATATCATCATTTAAGATGGGGACCGAATTATAAATTGTCATAAAGGCCCTTATGCCCACGCCTTAACTAATTTTGGTTTGATAGTTTTAGATATGAGAAGCCCAACAAGCTAAAGTGATCCAAATAATTTGGTACTTTAGGTCATGCCACATGTAGAGGTTAAGCCCAAAATGAAAATGAGATGTTTGACAGATGAGTCGTTATATAAAGTGTTTGAAAAATGAACAATTGTGATAAATTATGGGATAAACATTATTTAATTTAAAGAGTTTTAAAATTCAGTGACCTAGATAATATAAAAATCTATGCGGAAAATTTTCTTGAAATTATTATTTTTAATCTAATATTATGGAAATATTTTTCTAAAAAAGTATATGTAGTGAGTCGAGGTAGCTTTTATAATTATGATGTTCATATCTGAAAAATTTGAAGCGAGTGTGAATTTGTTTGATTCAGTTTTAACTAAAAAATTAAATATCTGACAATTTAATATTTGGACGGGTCCCTATACCCTGATTGTAAGGATTGAGTTGTTATTAATATTTTGACGGGTGTAGATTATTCATCATGTTAATGCATCCCTTATCATAAAAAAGTATATATTTTTTTTTAACTGACTAGATAATCAATTGTATTAATTCTGTTACATCTAATTTGAGTTGGAAAAAAAACCATCTAAATTTCCGTACATCCCTCTAAATTAATAAAAACCAAATTTATACTTGAGAAAAATTAAACCCTAACCTTAAAAAAAAGAAATGTCACCATTTTATCATTATTATCCTCATGGTTTAACTAGTTGAATTGTTTTTTATAACCCGACTGCTTTAATTAAAACATCATTGGTTTCAAAGCAAAACGATTAATGTGTCTAATTTGTATGCTTAAAAATAGGCTTAAAAGAAAGATCAAACCATGTGGCAAGATTAAAAATAAAGATGATGAAAGAAAATCAGTGAAAAACATATGTTATGTAATGTATGGAGTATGCCTATTTTTAGGCATATGAATTAGACATATATGATATCCCCGCAACACGAATTAGCCATCCACAACAATCATTGTTTTACAAAATTATATATTGTATGTTGGGATGACCGAAAAGTGTTGTGACTACCCATCTATCATTATCCATTTTTAAAACATAGGTCTCGTGTCACCAATCCAGCTTACAATTATTTTTGACAACCTCTTAAATCAAAAGCTCAATCTATATATCAAAAAAAAAAAACTCAACAAATATATAGATTAATATAATAATCCTCAACAATGGCAGCCGCCGCCGTGCCTACTTACTCTGCCGCCGCATTTCGCACTCGAACACCACCACCACCACCGTCTGTCATCCCCAATCAACTATCATATGCATCAAATGGCATACCTTCCACCATTTCTTCAAAACCCAACAGCAAATTTGACCTCAAAAAATACTCTGTTAAAGCCTCCACCACTGGTTCTGTTCCCGCCCCTGTTGACTCACCTTCATCTAATTCGCCTAGACCCACGTCAGCCCAATTCTCACTTCATTCTTTCCCTTTATATATTGTTTTTGATTCATTTTTGCTAATTATAAATTGTTTGAGTAGCTTTTTACATTTCTGTTAATATATATATATATATATATATATATATATGTATATATATATATATATATATATATATATATATATGTATTGATTTCTAGTCATATTATCTATGTTTTATCTTGTTATTATATGGATATAACCGACCCCTGACCTTAGTTTTATGCTGCATGTCGATGGGGACAATAGTAAAACAATATTTACATTGGTAATGTGTGTGTGTGTATATATATATATAGTTGTAACATTTGCATGTTTGTTTTGTTTATGTTTTCAGTCATTATGCAACTTAGTATTCTTAAATTTCTATTTTTTTCTTTTTCATATGAAGTTTCGTTACGGATCGATCATTGTAGATGAGTGAAGTGTAAGCCTTAGGGAATAGGGATAGGGAATTTCGATGTATCGGTTGCAATAATTATTCTCCTAGTGACCCACAAAATAAGTTGAAGAATGTTTGTCAAGTAGGGCATACAGGGTTGCCTTGCTATCCAGGTCTAGCGTGAGAATCAAATCTATAAGTATAGAAATTTAAGATACTACTTAAGTTGAGACAGTGAGTAATAGAGCATATTATGAAGATGATGGTGACCTTTGGTCAATTGAAATTCTTGGATATGTAGACTTAAACAATGGCGTTACTGCTGAGGGTGCATCGTTTGTCGGCTACTAGTAAGGATTCCGCTGACAACTATGTATTGGATCCCAGACACACAGTATTCCCTTTGTGAGGATTACACTTGGAGCACAATGTATATTATAAGTTAATGATGATGGAGTTTCCACTTATTATGGTACTCTACAGTACACTTCAAGTTGACATTTTATCAGAGCTGCTTAGGGTATTCATTGTTATGTAATCTCTCATTTACGCCGTTGATGTCCTCCGAGGTGTTTGTGGGTATTGATTGCTCTTGGATTTCGTTGATACCCTTAGAGGTGTTTGTGGTTTTTGATTGCTCCAGGAGGTCATTGACACCCACCAAGGCTTTTGTAGTACTTGTCCCTTTGGTTTTTTTTTCGGGCTTATTTGTGGTTTGATATTTGATCACATGTATTGTATTTTTTAATCGAAAATTGAATATATGAGTGTATTTCGACCATGTAGTACATAACTAAGTCTATGCTTAAACAAGTGCCCAAAGAATCTACATCTGATACTTAAGTTAGAACTAGATATTGAACTGTTACCAACCGATATGGTTAACTAAACACCCTTAGTCGTTGATTTGTGATGCTGTTTAATTGCGTGTAGTTACTTAAATTATCTGCTTTCCTTGACATTTGCCTTCATATGCATGGTAGAAATAAGAACATTCTTATGAAAGTTTTACATATTACTTTCTCGAAATATCTTTATAAATAAAGTTTAATGTAACACAGGGTGAGGCGCCACACGATTTCAGTATTTGTTGGTGATGAGAGTGGAATGATAAATCGGATTGCAGGAGTTTTTGCAAGGAGGGGATATAATATCGAGTCTCTTGCTGTTGGTTTAAACAAGGACAAAGCTCTTTTCACTATAGTTGTATCTGGAACCGAAAGGGTGTTGCAGCAAGTTATGAAACAGCTTCTAAAGCTTGTTAATGTTTTGAAGGTTGGCTTCTATTTCAAGTTTCAACCATCGATCAGTTATGTTTATTTTCCTTTTAAGTTTTTCAAAGTTGATCATTGTGAACAGGTTGAAGATATCTCAAAGGAGCCACAAGTAGAACGTGAGTTGATGCTTATTAAGATCAATGCAGATCCAAGTTACCGTATGGAGGTAATTATGATATGTTCTTCGTGTTTGATAGATGAATGTTGTTCGTAACATGCTACATTATTCTGTAACATGGAGACGAACATATTTTCATGACGGGGGTGTTTTAGATATGCCTTTTTAAATTGTTCATATGATTAGTGTGACCTTTAGTTCTAATATACTAAATGTTTGGATAAACAGATTTTGCTTTTGACTCTATTAGTCTATTATGATTATCTAGTGAAGTAAATCAGTTTTCTATCTTTCACAACAAAACTGTGTGCTACCCAATTTTAGCGTGGTTTGATATTTTTTTTACCCCATCTCACGTGATGTATCCTTTCTCTTGTTATTATTACAAGAATGATATTATGATATTTTTGGTCATCTTTTGTATCTTTTATTATAAATAATTATAATTCCCAAACACTCAGCAAGTTGTTAATTGGCAAAATGATTCTTGATGTTAAGATCGCTAAGTTTGGTGATTCAAGGCACAAAGTTTATATCTTTACATTTTTAACCGTCTAGGCTGTTTAGATACACGCAATGAATCCCTTTTTCGCCTTACATGATGGATGATTCTCCTTAAATAGTTGTCTGAATATTACAACTTCATAGAGCAAAAGCAAAAGCAAACCATTACACTATCTCATATCATATGTTTTATATTAGTTAATTATCTGATTCTAGTCAATAGGACATAATCACTTTCATATCACTAATTAGAAAACCACCTAATTCAAGCAATCTCTTTTCACATCATTAAAGGCTAGACAGTGGCCTTAGGGAGCAACTTAGTTTGTGGTACCAAGGAATAAGACTACTACGTAAGCCAAAATGTGCGAGAATATGTTATGTCACCATGTTCTTATGGTTTTAATTTTCAGGTTAAGTGGCTAGTGGACATCTTTAGAGCTAAAATTGTTGATATCTCACAGGACTCGCTAACAATCGAGGTGACGGAAGTTGAAAATTTACTTTAACCTTCAAAGTGTTTACTATTTCAGTATTTCTTCATGCAACGTATTTGGAGTCAGTTTTGGGTCTATATGTATTGGAATTTACAAATGTATATATGCTCTTAGAGGACCTGTGTTAGTTTGTATTTCTTGAATGACCTTTTTGATAAATATAAAATTCGTATACACGTTGACTCTTTGGAATTCAGGTAACTGGTGACCCAGGGAAAATGGTTGCGGTGCAAAGAAGTTTAAGTAAATTTGGGATTCGAGAAGTTGCTAGGACTGGAAAAGTAAGTTATCCCCAAGTCCCTCTAATTAATCCTTTTCTTCTTTTATATGAGTTGTTGATTTTTGTACACCTTAGATTGCTTTAAGAAGAGAAAAAATGGGCGAAGATGCTCCTTTCTGGCGTTTTTCAGCAGCTTCATATCCAGACCTTGAAGAAATGAACGCAAGAACTCTTCTTCAGGCCAAAAAAAGTACAGAATTTATAGAAACTGATACGTCTGTTGGGGTAAGTCTCTTCTCTTTTTGATCGACGCTAACCTGGGTAGTAGAGGTTGCAAAATAGGTAGTTCGGAAGTTGGGTAATGGGTCAAAGCAGAAATTTTTTGGCGGGTCTGGTAGTGTTGACCTGAATTGGTGTTTGTCCCAAGTTCAGTTTGATCTTTTATATATAATTAGTTAGTAAAACATAACTTAATTTTTTTATATGTAAAAGCAACTATACAACATTGCTTTTCTACAAAATGATTTAGGAGGCACCATTGAAAAGAAAAGAAAGATTTTAGTGGTTTTATGCTTAAAACTACATTTGGCGACTTACGGCCTAAGCCCTTTGTTTTTTTTAACTTATTTACTTTACTCGTTTGACCCGTTATAAATTAAAAATAGTGTTCGACCAAATTATAAGTAAATGGGCCGCATTTGCCACCTCCACCGGGTAGTATAGAAACAACAGTTATCTTGCAAGATGTAGTTTAGACTTTAATACTTCATATACATTTTTGCTTCTGTTAGTAAACAGTATGTGGAGTTTTTTTATGCTGAATGAGGTGGTACTTTCTAATTTATCTTAAATTATATTTGTGAAGGGAGATGTTTATCCAGTAGAGCAAAGTGATGACTTTCCATTTAATCAAGTTCTTGATGCACACTGGGGTGTTCTTAATGAAGAAGATGTAAGAACTTGATATCACTTCTTAATTTTCACAATGTCACTGAGGTGCGTTGAAGTATTTAAGTAATATTGGTTTGATGTTTCTAGACAAGCGGGCTTCAATCACACACTTTATCGATGGTTGTAAATGACTCTCCTGGAGTTTTAAATATAGTAACAGGAGTTTTTGCTCGTAGAGGTTACAATATTCAGGTATGTTTTTTTGTATCTGGGATATTTCATTAATTTGCTTCTTGAACATATGGAATTACCAGAGGTTTAAGTAGTTTGGTGTTTGCATCTTTGATTTAGAGTCTAGCAGTTGGTCATGCAGAAGTTGAAGGGCGATCCCGCATCACAACTGTCGTTCCGGGTACAAATGAATCAATCAGCAAGTTGGTTCAACAAATATACAAGTTGATAGATGTTCATGATGTGAGTATATATTGCAGTTCGAAAATGCTTCATTTGTCAAATTCATTATGAATGAGCAGTACTACTAATCTCATTTATTTGCAAGTCACCCCCTCCAAGGTCCAGTTCTTATGAAAGGGTAGATTTGGGCTGTGCTGGTTGGTAGTTGGTACAATCGATATGTTTAACTAATAAGGAAACTGGTCAAATGGTTCGAACAGGTTGAAAGTTTCCTAGAGAGTGATATAACTTTCGTAATTCTCTTAATCGCAATTACACCAGTTTGTAAAAATCGAAATAGTATGACAAGATGTTATATTGCTTTCAAACAGGTTATAGAAAAATAGATTTTATTAAAATAATGTAATCTTTGTTATCATATTTGACCCACTACCTATTTATATAAGACTTTCTGGTCAATCTTAAATAGTACCAAAAAGGACTCTCCATTGACCCAGTACCCACCCGCCTGTTTTGTCACCCCTACCCATTTGGTTGCTGTTGATACTACCGAGGAGACGTAAATATCATATTACACCACCATTTTGTAGCTCTTGAGCTTGTTCCTAGTTCACTTTCCAGCTCTTGAGGCTGCTTTTGTAATTCATTTGACTGATGGTTGTTTTTCTGGTTAGGTGATAGATCTAACATCTGTGCCATTTGCTGAGCGAGAGTTAATGCTGATTAAAGTTGCCGTGAATTCCACTGCTCGACGCAGTGTTCTTGATATTGCAAGCATATTTAGGGCTAAAGCCGTAGATGTATCAGATCACACAATTACACTTGAGGTGAAAATTTATATATAATTCACTTGTATTACACGTGTTGACTGAAATTTCATGATCCCTTCATTTATTTTCATAGTTTTTCTTTCCCTTTGAGTTTGTTTCAGCAATAAATTGTTTTTCTTGTACTTTCCAGGTCACTGGAGATGTAAATAAGATGGTTGCATTGCAGAGACTGTTAGAGCCATGTGGAATTTGCGAGGTTTGTTTGTGAAATCTGTTATTTATAATATTTCTATTTGAACATGTCACCTTCCAGTTTAAAACCCACAGCTTGGTTTGCTCACTTGCAACCATGAACAATCCCATTGCCCGTGACCAAACTACAGTTCTAGTCTTCTAGAACTGGACCAGTCTTTTTGTGTTGCAGTGCTATTTACTTAATCCTTGATCATTATTTGTAGGTTGCAAGAACAGGGAGGGTGGCACTGTCTCGTGAATCTGGTGTTGATTCATCTTACCTTCGTGGCTATTCCTACCCCGTTTGATTTCAGTCATTTAGAGTGGCTTCTTGTTTTTGGTTGCTCGGAGTACAGAATTTTATATTGTCAATGATTGAATATCTCTCAGTCGTTTTTAGCATGTTGGTCTCGGCTGCACTGGCATATATGTTTTAATAAAAGCTGCTGTTTTGAATGAGGGTTTGGTATGAACCCAATTTGAAAGATTTTGTTTTTTCTTTGAATAGGCGCCTACTCTCAACAAGGCCACATGGTTAGATTGGTTGAACTAGTTTTTTAGGGAAACATGTTCCACATCAAGTTCTAATTTGCAAGATGGACCGAACCCATGTCCCTGTCATTTTTGCCGTTGTTCATGTCTTGAGCCGATGTTTGAGTACAACTCGGGTTTAAGCACGCCCTCATTAAAACTCTTGTAATAAATTGGATGGATTTTGTAGTCCCTCAAATATCCTTGAGAGAATTTAGGTCGTGATTTATGCTGCCCACAGAGAATATGTGGTTTTTGATGACCCTATTTTTCAGTTAATTTCCAAACATCATTCACCAATTCCACTCTTTTTGGGAGTCAAAATCTATTGACAAAATTAGAAAAAGAAAAACAACCAAAAATCATAAAGGAATTAGAAATAGAAATATGAAAAAAAGATGATCTAACATGAGAATGGACATGGAACATGGAATATAATCTTACCAAATATGCAGAGACAGAAATAATTAGAGAATGTGGCTTCAGAAAAGCGGAAGTAGTTTGCAGGGTGGTGATCGGATGCAGAGAAAAGGAACTGGAACCGCCATGGTTGCGGTGGCTATAGACAAGGACAAATACAGCCAGCACGCGCTTAAATGGTCCATTGAACATCTTCTTACCCGTGGACAAACCGTTGTCCTCATTCATGTCATCCGGAAAACCCCTCCTACAGGCAATATTTCTATTTCTGTCAAACGATTCAGATATTAACATTGTTTATAACAACTATTTGGAAAGAAAAAAAAAAGAGAGAGAGAGAACCTTGTAATCCCATATCAATTTCTTCAACTATTTGACCAATATATAACCCCTAACACGATTGTCGAGTCACATAATCCTGGAAACAAGATCAAACAATCAGACTGCGTTAAGTTATAGAAAACGTTTTCTAATTTTCCACTTAGGATTCACAAGAAAATGGAAGGGGTTTTTTAGTTCTAGAAACTTAAACTTCTGAAAACGCATTTAGTTGTCAAGTGGAAAACATAAGGAGTTTTTCATTTCTAAATAACAGATGTGCCAATATGAATGTAGGGGGGGGGATTGATGCATCTGCTGCAAACAAGCAACAAACTGAGAAGCAAACAAGAGATTTGTTCCTCACGTTCCATTGCTTCTGTACGCGTAAAGAAGTACGTGTTTTACTACTATCTGTCTTATTGGGTATCTTTTGCATGGTTTTGCTAAAATTGTTGCACTGCAGATACAGTGTTACGATGTTATACTTGAAGATGCAAACATAGCAAAAGCACTCACGGAATATGCATCTTATGCTGCCATAGAATATTTGGTCCTTGGTGCCTCATCACGGCATGGTTTCATCAGGTCATTTATTCAAATGAAATTTTTGCAACACCTTTAAACGTTTTAAGGATTATCACCTTTGAGTTAATATTGTAAGCATTTCTATAATGAAAAGCTGGATGCTTGGACTAATGAGTAATGATTAAAACATTTATAAACAGATTTCGGAGTTCTGATGTGCCAAGCCAAGTAATGAAATCGATACCAGATTTCTGCACTGTTTATGTCATCTCAAAAGGAAAGATATCCTCAGCAAAGAAATCTTCACGAACAGTCCCGTTTCCATCTCCTATACGTGAGAAAATAGAAGAGCAATCTAACACCAACTTTGAAGCAAGTGTACGCCGCAAGAATAGTTTTAACATTAAAAGTCAGTCATTTATTTTCTGTTTAAATACAATACATTCCCAAAAGTTATCTTGTTTTTCATGACTCAAAGAACTTGTAAACAGAACCAGAAATCGCACCAGAGAAGCCACTACTTCCGGCACCAGAAGACCCTGAATCAATTAGGCAAGTTCAAAGAGTTGGTCAAAAAAAACATGTCAAATGGGTCAACCAAGTTAAATTTTGTTCATACTTTTATTTGTTATGCAACTTTCTCAATAAATTTACAAAAAAAATTAACATTATCATTATAACATAGTGTTTGTATTCATCTTTAAATCATTAAGTACATGTAATAATCTATAAAAAGTGGTCAATAAAAGTTTTTCAGGTCAACTGACCCATTTTTACCCAAACCCATTATGATTTTTTACCCAATGTGCCTCTTGAAGAGATTAATAATAATATATCATGCAGGTCACCATTTAATATAGGGAGAGGATTGAATGCAAAATTATTGTGCGGGGAGCTCTCAGAACCAGACACAGATATATCATTTGTGAGCTCCGGAAGGCCAAGTTGTGATCGGATGTCTAATGCTAATGCAATGCTTTATGACCTTTCTGGTGCTGATTTGACTCCACGAATGTCGACGGCTTCAGAACGTAGCTTTGAGTCACCATTCTGTGGAACCACTGGAGCTGATATGGGTTCGATGTTTTCATCATCCTCAATTACTTCAGCACGAACGGTACTACAGAAACCTTTATATTTGTAACACAAGAAGATGTTACCAAAAGTCACTAAACCAATGACGATTAGTAATAGCATCTTAGTTGCTAATTATTATGTGATCTGTCGTGTGTTGCTGATATAGATGCTAGAGGTTCCCAAATGGGTGGATTGTCAGGGTGGGTATTAGGTCAAACGAGTTGGGTTATAACCTGCCAACATTTTATCTTGTTGAATTTTTTTAGTAAAAGTAGTTGATGTCTCAAACATGATCATATAAAAATTATAGTAGGTATTTGAATACCCTGTCATGATTATAGTATAAGTAGTTTTAGACATGTTTGACCCACTCGACCCCTTTGGCCCGTTTTCTTTGTTACTAATGTTTTCTAACTTTACCCATTTCATACGTTGTTTACAACACAACATGAATTGAACCTACATATGTGTTAAAATTTACCAACTCTGATAAAAATGACAGACAACTTGGTTTAAATCTCAGCTTTTCTTTGGTTATCTGTTCACCTCTATATATGCCTCTAGTCGACATGATTTCTGTCGTTAACTTACTTTGCAACAGGATGACGTTGATAACGAAATGAGAAGGTTAAAGATGGAACTCCAAAGAACAATGGAGATGTATAGCTCAGCCTGCAAAGATGCACTTACTGCAAAACAAAAGGTCTTCTGACAGTCCATTTTTTAAAAATAATTATATGAAGAACAAATTGCATAAAAAAAATCCAAGCAAAATCCTATGAAAGTTTTATAAATACTTTCACAGGCAGGAGAACTTGAACGATCTCGAGTTGAAGAAGCAAATAGACTATCGGAGGCCAGTGGTGCTCAAGGCGAACTACAAGAGGTTGCAGATAAAGAAAAAGAACGATATCAAGCATTGATGGCGAAAGCAAGAGCTTCTAGAAGAATCGCAGAGATAGAATCCCAGAAGGAAGCACTCGAGCACCCCGAAGAAAAGCAACAAGATTTGAAGAGTATGGAGCAAAACCAGTTTAGGTACAGAAGATTCACGATTGATGAGATAGAAAAAGCAACAGAATTCTTCACTGAATCAAGAAAGATAGGTGAAGGAGGATATGGCCCGGTTTTCAAAGGCACACTTGATAATCAACTGGTCGCGATTA
Source organism: Erigeron breviscapus (assembly GCA_034093135.1). Classification (NCBI taxonomy): domain Eukaryota; kingdom Viridiplantae; phylum Streptophyta; class Magnoliopsida; order Asterales; family Asteraceae; genus Erigeron; species Erigeron breviscapus. The sequence goes on from JAXHQA010000433.1 coordinate 48,929, forward strand.
AAGTCTTACGACCTGATGCTGCTCAAGGAAGATCACAGTTTCAGCAAGAGGTGCAAAGCATTTCAAAATGCATCATGTTTTTCAAGAGTAATGACTTGCTTCATAAGTTTTTTGTAATTGCTTCTTGACAGGTGGAAGTATTGAGTTGTATGCGACATCCGAATATGGTTCTGCTCCTTGGAGCATGCCCAGAATACGGTTGTTTGGTATATGAGTACATGGCTAATGGTAGCTTAGAAGATCGTCTACTAAGAAGAGGAAACACCCCGCCGTTACCATGGCAAGTTAGATTCAAAATAGCGGCAGAAATAGCCACTGGAATTTTGTTCCTCCACCAGACCAAACCAGAACCAATAGTTCACCGTGACTTGAAGCCCGGAAACATTCTCTTAGACAGAAATTTTATGAGTAAAATAAGTGACGTGGGACTAGCCAGGCTACTCCCAGCGTCAGTAACTGAAGATGTCACTCAGTATAGAATGACATCAGCAGCTGGGACCATGTGTTACATCGACCCAGAATATCAGCAAACTGGGATGCTTGGTGTCAAATCAGATGTTTATTCGTTGGGCATTATGTTGTTACAGTTAATTACAGCTAGACCAGCCATGGGTTTGGCTCATCATGTTAGAAGGTCGATTGACAAAGGAACTTTTGACAAGATGTTGGATCCGACAGTTCGTGACTGGCCAGTTGATGAAGCCCTAGGATTTGCAAAGCTATCAATTCAGTGTGCTGAGCTGCGGCGTAAAGATAGACCGGATCTTGGCAAGGTTGTGTTGCCTGAGCTTAATAGGTTGAGAGATTTCGGTGAAGAACACATGACATCATCCATGGCAACCAATGGGATTTCCCCAAGCGATAGTGAAAGCGATCTTGCCACGGTCAGTTTACTATCGTTTCTAGCGCTAAAACACTAGAGGTGGCAAACTGGATGGGTCACATAAATGGGTAACATGTCAAAACAGGTTTGGCTCGTGACATATTTTTTATGCTTGAAAACTAGTAGTGTCAAACATGATTACAACTTTTTTATTATTTCAAAAGTAACATTTAATGTTTTAAGAAACTGATGAAAGAGGTTTCATGTATCAAAATGTATCTCGGGTAAATTTCAATCGATTTGACCCATTTCTTTGTAGCTAAATCATTTTGCCATTTAGAGATAAACTATAACATGTATCGACCCATTCTTAAGTGAGTCAATCGATATTGACCCTCTACAGTAATATACCATTAGACAACATGGCAAGAATCTAACTTAAGACCTGACATTTGGAAATATTTGCAGGATACAAGCAATCCGGCTTAAAGCACTTCACGCTCAACAGAACGAGAGTAAAAGCCTTCTAGTTTGTAGGTAACTTAGAATTTTCTAACATTTTCTTGGATTCAGAAGACTAAGAGCCAACCAAAGAATCCAGGTTGCTCACTTGGTTACATTTGTATGATTCAAGGCTATCAAATCCATTGTACTTTTCGCCTATGGTTTTCAGGAATGTCATATTGTGAAAATGCAATCCCAAACTCCTCCTTGATAGCAAAAATTAGCAACTATCAAAATCTTGGTTGGGTACAGATATGAGGTTTATGGATGCTTTCGATTCATGATCTACTACTAGGTACTTATGCCGGCTCGATCATTTCTCTAAAATTGCAGAACGGCCTTTCATACTTTATAGAGTTTGTATATGAACAAAAAGGCAAACAGAGAAGAAAATGCCACATATTATTACCTTTTATCAAAGGATAACTTATCCTTCATAACCATTTAACACAACATACATATTATATGTTACCAAAGTATGCAATCTAGACCATTTAAGGTGACATACTGCAATCTTTTCACAATATAATAGAACAAGTCGCATACTTTAGTAAGAAAAATGCAAGTATGCTGCATTTTTCAGATAAAATTTACTGCAATCTTTTTCTACCTGTATACTGTCACAATATGTAATTCTAGACTTCTAAAAACTAGACAAAGCTTCATCCTTTTTGTTTCCAAAATGCTACAAATACTTCTATTTAAATTACCCTGCAATGTTTTCGATTCCAATATAGTGATTTACTTACGAAATCATCCAATGCACATCAATTCGGTACGCAAATTAACCACATTTCTACAAGAAAATAAATAAATATAGCTTCACAACTCAAAGCTTTACTTACTAATATTAATCAAACTATGCATTATCACAAAAACTTTATACAATTTAAAGCAAAGTAATAAGAATTAAAATCAACAGAGCAGCAATAAGGGAATACTTAACAGCAGCAATCAAAATAGCAAAAGATATAACAAAAAGTTGCCACAATACTTGAACACTTGCCCATGCCAATACACCCGTTAACCCGACTGCCACTACATTATTCGGATCCGGGTCAAACAACAATTCACTCCACTTTAGATTGAATCTTGGCCGTTCATCTTCACCATTTTGTTCTTTTTTCTTCTTCACATCATCATCATCATCATCATTATCTTGTTTTTCATTTTCTTCTGTAAGTTGTTTGTTTTCTTCTGAAAATGAAAGTTTGAATCTTTTAAGGGCCTTTTTGTTACAAGATAAATTGTGGGTTTTGATTATTGGACATAAAGTTTGTTGCTTCGGAATAATTAGTGGGTTTGTGAATAGATTTGGGGGTGTCATTTGTGGTAAGGCTATGAACCCTAACATTTTTGGGGTTTTTTTTTTAAACAATTTTTGTTGATTTAGGATTAATCATTTCATTGGGTTGGTTTTAAAATATAACCTCGTGGTTTAGTTTTCTACAATTTAGATACCTTGTCATGGAAATAATTTGACACAAGTGTTGGTGTTTTGAAACTTTCAATTCAATAATAAAACTAGACTTTGACGAGAATTTGCATTATGTATGTGTTAAGAGAAAATTTCCTCAAATGTCAAAAGAAATAGAAAAGTGATTTTAAGATTAGAAGAAAAGTGAGAAGAAGTGATGAGATAAAATTAGAAGATAATCATTTCAAATTATTCCAAAGGTGAGAAGAGGAGAACAAAATCAATTAGATTATCACTTCAATTTCTATCATTTCACTTCTTTTCATTTTTAAAATAACTCACGAACACAAAATGTAATGTTTTAAGATTTTCTTTCCTTTCTTGTAAAATCGCATTTGCTTGAAAAATGATTTTATTTTAAATATAAAACTGACCTTGTCATAAAATTATGTTGTTTTAATTATGAATGTTCTTATTCATTTAATTATGCGTTGAGTGGTGGTGATCTAATGGTTGATCTTAATACGATGATTGCATAGTGTGTTCTCTTGCATAATATGACATATACATATTAGTGTTAGTGTGGGGTTGTTCTTAGGGAGTGTTAGGATTTACATACAGTATTATAGAAGTGTTTATTTTTTGAAAGTGCAAACTCAATGATGATTATTTTAGGAAAATGTTTAGGACGAAAAATCTAATGCAATGCATAATTCTTAAAGGTGCTAGTTTTATTATGAAATAAACATATAAACTCTTGTTTATGGACTTATGGTGCACCGAATACTATTAAGAATTTATGGTGTTCAATTAAAGCACAAAATCATAATCATATAGAAAAAGCAATCTCAAACATGAAACACCTCCCTATTATAATCATTGTTGTTTGCTTGCATGTATTAAAATTCTACTTTGTTTCTATTTCTCTATAATAACGAGTCCGTGACATACAAATCACGAGATAATGCTTTTTTATTTTAACAAACAAAAGATCAAATATTTTTACCCAAAAACAAAAAACAAAAGATCAAATATGTGGGAAGCAAGTAGAAGAGTGTGCTATATGACAATCATAAATGCTTCACTATGAAGCAAAGAGGAAAAAGACTTCACACCCAATTCACAACTTAAAAAGATGAGACAAATTAGTTAACCAAAATCAACGGATCATTAGTCGACTCATTAAGTTAGAGATATCGATTTCAAAGTTTAATTGGTAGTGCTACACATTTGTTGTAGATCATATCATATCAAAATCAATCTTATATGGTCAAGAGTTCTAATATATATGTATAAACACATGTATATATGAGCACTTGAGCTTAGTGGATGGAGGGTCAAATATAACACATCACACATATTTTAACTGGTAAATTACTTTATAAACTTTTTTAAGCATGATATCCTTGCATAATTACTCATATTACTTTCTTTCCTTTGTGTACCTAATTATGATATTAGGATTGTTAACACGCCCCAAGCAGTTATACTATTACTCCATTATTAGATATAGCAATATAAGTCTAACCTCATTTAAGTGTTGTATTATTTAGCATTTACTTAACAATGTTTACATTAGTAATAGTCTTTGTTAAAATATATTATCATAATTCTTATATTAGAACATATTATATTTTACAGAATAGACTAATATGCATGTAATATCTATTACAAAGGCCGAGAAGAAATTACCTCTACAAAAAAAAAAAGTTTTTATTTTACTATTAACTATTTGTTCTTTACAATGCAAGTGTGGCAATGCCTACGAGTCTACGACTAGTATGGAGACATGAGGGATTTTTACCCATATATGAGGTTCAAAATTGACTAAGGTTTTATGACTTTTATCCATAAAGATTGATAATGTATAAATTTAATGCCTTTTTATATAAAAAAAAACTGTGTTGATCAATCATAAACTATTCTAAATCATTTAAGATTGTTATTTGGTATATACTAGCTAATCAACCCGAGTGATACTCGGATAGTTTTAAAATATGTTGTCATATTACAATATAATAATATAGTGGTAAATAAAGCTTGATAAACTATTATGTAAAAACAAAGCTTAACGGAAACATGTTGAAACAAATACGGTCGGTAAGCAGCAAAGTCACAAAGTTATGTGGAACAATTTGAGAAAAAAAGACATTGTAGTTTTTGCCCTTCTACATTAAAAAATAAGCTTTCGCCCTTCTATAGAGAAAATTTAAAATGATTAAAATCTTATATAATGCCGTCAAAATTTTATTGTAGTGTTTTTAACATTAAAACTTTACTGTGTTATCTTATCACATTAAAGATTTAATGGGCATTCAATATAACTTTATAATAATGATGATACCTTTCAAACACATTTTAAATATAAATGGATATTTTGAAATTTTACATGAGTAAATTACACATATTAGATTAGAAAGTTTGTTATAAAAAATGATGTCATAATTAGTTTAAAATACACTAAATAGATGACAATAAAGATGTGTGAAATTAACACATAATCATTTTTAAAAAAATCTTATGTCAGCACAATCTTTCTTTATTTATATAAGAGATTTGTACACGAGACAAAAATCTACATACATTCCAAGTGTTACTTAAACATACTTTAACTTAAAGTCGTTAAATATATGCAAAATTGAATATAACCGTGACATAAGCTACACATGGTTACGTGTTAAGATTTGTGTAGGGTATGTGAAATAATATTGAGTTCCAACTTCCAAACAGTGGAGGAGCTATGTGGTGGCCATGGGTGGCCATGACAACCCCACAATTTTTATAAAACTCTATATTTCTAGTACTATTTCTAAGTATTTAATCAGTTTTAAGGTAATTGGCAAAGCCAAATTTGTATTTGTAGTTTAATTTTACACTTATTAGTATCATGAAAACTGTTCGGCGACCCCAGGATAAAAATCCTGGCTCCGCCACTACTTCCAAACGAATGTAATCCATAAATAAATACGAATAAAATTGTTTGTCAACTATATATATTTTTTTTTGACAAGTGAATTTTACCTCAGACGCGTATGATGTGTGCTAATCGCACAACGAAAGGGTCCCGCACTAAGCGGATCTTAAATAGTCTTTCTCACCATACCACCTCCTTAATTGGAAAATACAGTCGAGGAGAACCTACCAAGGCTCGAACTCGAGACCTTGAAGTAAACTCCCCGGGGGCCCCTAAGCAAATCAAATAACTAATTATTTGGATCACAAGAAAACGAAACAAATCAAATAACTAATATAATTATTGATAAAATAGTACGAAAATACCTAAGCAAACTAACCTTATCTTAATATTTGTTTTCAAAGCCAACATGAAAAGTCTATGAAAAAGTAGGGCCACCGAGGCTATAACCTTTTTGATCATTGATTAAACAAACATGCCTTTGACATAACCAAAGTAATGATCGACATCAAGTCTTTGTCAAATGTTAGAAGTTTTGTAAGTTTAAACCACTAAAAACCTCTTTTACTAGCTAGTTCCTTAATTTACTCTCCAAAAATAAAAGCTCATTTTTCTTCTTAATATTTCAAGCTTAGATTTAAGAAGATATATAGAAGAAATATTATCATTCCATATATATATATATGGCTGGTAGTTTGTTTGATGAAGAGTGTGATTACTTGTTTAAAATGGTTTTGATAGGTGATTCAGCAGTTGGGAAATCAAATCTTTTGTCAAGGTTTGCTAAAGACGAGTTTCGTCTTGATTCTAAGCCTACGATCGGGGTTGAGTTTGCTTATCGGAATATTAAGATCAAAGATAAGATCGCTAAAGCTCAAATATGGGACACTGCTGGACAAGAGAGGTACATATATATCTTCCTTTTCTTGTTTTTCTTGTCTATCATGCAATTTAATTAAACATCACTATAGAAAGTTAGAAACTCATAATATAAACATATATATAAAGTCATATAGTATGTGTATGTATATAAAGATAAAGTGACTTAGAAGTGTTTAAGCGTTTAAAAACTAAAAACACTGTGTATATACTGCCCAATTGGATGTCACTGTAGTGTCAACTACTAACTCGCTGTTAAAAAAAAAAACTACCTTCGACACTTTAATTTGGTCATGTGATGATCGTGTTATGATTATTATTAATTTATATATATATATATAGATTTAGAGCTATAACAAGTTCGTACTATCGTGGAGCACTAGGAGCTATGTTGGTCTACGACATAACACGAAGGGTAACCTTTGAAAACTTGAAGAAATGGTTACATGAGTTAAGGGAGTATGGAAATCGCGACATGGTGATTATTCTTGTTGGCAATAAATCCGACTTGGTTGACGCTAGAGAAGTAAAGGCCGAAGATGGTCAAAGTCTTGCTCAACTTGAGGATTTATGTTTTATGGAGACTTCTGCAAAAGAGAATTTGAATGTAGAAGATGCATTTCTTCAAATGATCACAAAAATATTTGAAATTGCAAGTCAAAAAAGCCTTGAAGCCAAGGAAAAAGAACCAACAAAGCAAGCTCTTGATGGGAGAAAAGAAATTATATATGTTGTGGATGAAGTAAGTGCTACTAAACAAACTAATTGTTGTACAAGTTGATTAATTAGTTGAATAGAATGTTTGTATCATTTTATATTTCCAAAGTAGTATGACCATATTGAAAGAAACCTTGTTTTATATTGTAAAAGAAAATGAATGACCACATTATAAGGTGCATCCAATTTTTTTTTAAGTAAAATCACATTCGAATATGATATTTTATAGTTTGATTACGCGTTAATCCAATTGAAGCAAATCTTATCTTAACTAACATTTACATTAAAAATCTTAATCTCGAGCCATTTACTTATTGTGTCGATCGAACTAAAAGTTACTGTAAATGGCTAATGGTGTCGAAAGTTGTTCAAGGTGTATGCATAGCTTCCTAAATCGTTCTGCTAAACAAATTATGTTTAGATTATGATGCAAATAATTACAGTTGTATATCATATTCAACGTGTAACTATCCAACAAATAATCAAATGGGCCAAAACACTATTTACGGGCCAACCCAACCTGGCCCATTTCGACTCTTCAACTATACTCGCTTCAAGCCTTCAACTCTAACTCATCTTTGACATGTTGTCCAACACAACCCAACTCCCATTTTACTGACAGTAACAATAAGCCCGACCACCATGAGGCAGGAGCATTACTTTTTGTCGTTCACCCATTGATACTTCTTACTCTATTAAATTCGACAATAATCCAAAATTTAAAAGGATTCGTATTCAAAACCTCTTATATATATATCAAAAACAGTCCAAACCAATTACAGGAGCCCAAATGAAGCAAAAATAAAGAATTGTTCATCAAACATACAAAAAACCATCAATAACAGCATGGCCAGTGTTGGGGTGGGACAAAGTGGAAGATGTGCCGAGGCCCGATTTTTTTTTCCTGTGTATATATAAAAAATATATTCCTTCCATCCCATTAGAAGTGTCCAGTTTTGAATTTTCAAAGTCTTTCTTTTGTAACTTTGACCTTAAATATTTTTGTTTGTATTGTATAATACTTGATGAAAATTATATGAATTGATTGAGTTTTAGATGTGTTTTCATTTAGTATAACTTTCATCAAGTATTATATAATGCAATAAAAAGTAATTAAGGTCAAAGTTACAAAAGAAAGACTTTGAAAATTCAAAACTGGACACTTCTAGTGGGACGGAGGGAGTATATATGTAATCAACTTAGCTCATTACAAATCCTATTAATTAACCAAAAATTAAACCATATAATTTAACTTACATAAAAAACGCACTTACATATCTTTTACGGATAATAAAGTTATATTTTTCAATCTTGGAATGTAGCCGCAACCCGCAAGCTACTCTAATGTCCTTGTAGACCTAGAGTACTCTTCAATAAAGTAACAATATAGAATAAGAGTATTATAGTATTATATCTTTTGATTTGATGTGTCCAATGTATAAGTGTTATCCAACTTAATATGTATGAATGTATTTAACTTGTATTATATTTTTTTGTTCTGTTAAATATAATTTGTAAAATGATATATATTTGAAGATTATCTTAATAATCCTCCTAAAACTACAAAATAATGGCATATGGATTTTATTTTTGCTCCTTTTTAATCTTATTTCTTGTTTTTTGTTCCACATGTCATATAATTTGAAAAATAATGTTTGTTATGTTTTTTAATATACTATAACTTTTTTCGTCATTTTAGAAAAGTAGTTATCTACCAATAAACTAAAACAGGATTGACATGTTCTTGAAACGACACGTGGCGTAATCCTTGACCGACACGTGTCCTTTTAATTTATTTATTTGTTAAATTAGCTTTTTTAGTTGTATATAAATTCAATTTTCTTATTAGACTTAGAACTAAACTCTAACTCTTGGCTTATTAATACAAAAGATATTATAACCTTATTTGATTGATCGTTTTCTCATTAATAAATTGTCTCTTTTTGTTTCTTAATTCTTCAACTCCTATTACTTATATTAACTATAATAAGTTATTAACATAAAGACTTCAAAAATTTGAGTTTACTATCTAAAATCACAAGGCTATTTGTCCTCATCTACTATGCTAACAAGTTGCGATTTTGATGTGGTTCTAAAAATTTAAGGTACGTAAATTCAAAATTCTAACTAAACAAATATCATATTTATCATTACTGTTTATTATAATTTAGTTTCGCTCATTGATTTACTTTAAACACAATTTATTTCATACTCACGAATCATGTATGAAGCATATTCGAATTTCTTTATAATACAATCTATATAGCTACCGTACATCGTACAGGTATTAGGACTAGTATAATATAAATCGTTGCGTCTAACTTCGTCTAACTTGGGGCCTTTTTTCTGGCTCGTCCTACGATAAATTCTTAAAGACGGCCCTTATAACACACAAACAAATCTCAGTTTTTATCCAAAATCACTAGTTATAGACTTCTAGGTGTATAATTAGTTATCAGCCTGAAGAATCAATGATCTTGCTGAGCTCCTCTAGTTTCTCATCCTTGCTTTATTGTCACTTTCTTTCATCAGCTACAAGTTTTTCAAAATTCATCAAGGGTTTACCCCCAAAAACAAAAACTTGCCTCAAGTTTAATATATTTTCAACTATATATAGCATTAAGATTTTATCTTTGTTTTACCTCAACTAGAGTGATTGTTAGTTGATTTGTTTTGACATTCTAATGGTGTAGTACTTCCATTGCTTCCTTGAACTCTTTCTCATGTTCTAAAGTAGAGAAAACTATAAGATCGACGTGCTACTTTTTCAATCCTTAGCTAGATTCACAGTATATATATCGAGAAAATAGAGCGATTTCCTGTTATTTTTTACTTATAAATTAATTGGTTGATTGGGGTTATGTTTTATCTCCTAGCCTATCGGTCAAGTGAGTCACACGAGTTAATGATTTTCAAAGTTGCCCATCGTGGTATTTCTGTTTGAGATGAGGAACTTATGGTAATGATAAAATTTAAAAAGTTAAATATTGAGTTGTATCTCATGTAACAAAAGTTGTAATTTATGGCCATATATGATCAACTCAAGTGTATAACTCTTTTTTTTTTTTCAATCTAATTATGATTTGTAAGAATATGGTCCATGGCAAAATCATGGAGAAACAGCAGTCAAACAGCTAAGTGAACATGTGACACTACAACAAAAAAAAATACATAAAGCGTCGAACACCACGAAAGTAAAATAAAAAGTTAAAAAAAAAAAGAAGAAGAAAAGATTGTGATCATTAAGGTGAAACAATAAAAACTAATATACAACAAGATTGTGATTGAGTGTCTCCCTGACGGGAAGGTCCAGCATAATTTTCATGTCTCCCTGATGATCATTAAGGTGAAACAATCTCATCAAGATTGTGATTAAGTGTTGTTTTGTTCTAACTTCTAAACAACAAGACTAATATACAACTATAGAACAAAATTCTAATATACAACTATAGAACAAAATTGTATCGTAAGAAACTTCATAGACCATGTTGGGTCAATCTGAATGTTATTGCTATTCTTGAATTTGTGAGATAAGTTATGTATATGGAAATTTACGAGGCAAAATTTTGCTTGAGATAGATAAGGAAAAATGATTATATGATATTTTGAAAAAAAGTTTCAGCCTCAAAAAACTTTTAAAATTCCAAAAAATAATCCCTGCCACAAACTTCAAACCATTTTTCGCAAACATTGTGTCACGGGTATTCATGTGTCTTTATGACAGAATCCATTGTATTTGAACATCGATGTTTGCTATGTAGGAACACCATTCACAAAATATAGTTTTATTACAATATATTTGAATTACATACAAAAGAAAGGAAACTACAATTACAAGATACCATACAACTGATAATTGTACAAACAACTACAAAGAAAACGAAACAGAAAAGGGCACTTTAGCTGAGGATATGGTTAAACCAAGGTCCCTTAAAACTGATTTCGGGCCACCCAAGTGAACCTGTCAGTTTCCCAGGGTACAACAGCCTAAGCAGTTAGTACTGTCAGAGTAATCATAGCACCCGGAATTTTACCTTGAATAAGAGACTGGAAGGAGGAGAAAGAAAGAAAAGAATTTTGTTGATGATCAGCAAGTGGCACCAAGTGTCTAACCAGGAACCACTTGACCCACTAAACCATGAAGCCGAGCTGAGCCGCCGAGCCTAGCCAAAAACAAAGGCGGCTCTAAAGCGCAAAGTGCGCCACTAAAACGTCACATGACGCCTCATCGCCCACAACCCCGACCCCGACCCCGGGCGCGTCTGGTGCTTCGCACCCTCCTTGCCAACTTGGGGTGTAGCCCCTTATAAGGAATTATTATTCATCCAACACTCTTCCTTATAAACACACTTAATGTTTATTCCACTAGCAATGTGGGACAAACCCACATTATTAAACATTAAATAATACACACTTTAAACCTTCCAATATTAATATCTATTCACATTGATCAATTTATGTTTAAGATAATTGTATATTTCAACACATGAAATACATTTAACATAAATTATCCAACATGCTATTTGGCATTTGCTAATGATATGTTTTGTGGGTGTCCTAATTTGGAATTTTGGACGGGGCATGTTATTTAAGCTATCCAATAATAAGAAAGTAAATAAAATAAAAAATATTAAGGCTTGAGAGATTCGAACTCATGCTGGTAAACCCATGAGCCTATATATGGCCCACGCCTTCACCACTCGGTCAAAGTTTCTATGCAGTTCTTTCGTTGCATCTTATCTATACTATATTATATAAAGCAAATAGCCCTGTCTAAATTTTAAGTTTCAACATTTACTTCCTTAAAATGTCTCTTCTATTTATTCTATATTTACCTAAAATAACTATAATACCTTTTCTCTCTCTTCAAATCTCAACCACTATTTTTTTTCTATCTCCTCCATAAATCATTTTATTCCTCTAATTCATTCAAAATCTTTTATCTCAAAAACCGTACATCGATAAATTATAAAAATTATATGGGCGTTCTTAAAATTTCATGCTCTTTCATTAGAGAGGTCATTCGATATACTTTCGACGAATTTTTAAATCTGAGGGCGAAGCCCGTACGGCTAAGGGTGGAGCCCGTCAGGTAGATTACCCCATCACTGCCACCGCCATTACATCACCACCCCGCCATCACCTCTATCACCGCCGTAACGCGCGGGTACCTTTCTCTCGTGCTAGTTAACACATATTTGTTAAAGTGTTACTCTTTGTTAAACCCTGTCATTGATTTCGGACTCAATGGTAAAATTTTGCTAACTAAATATATGTATTATCCAATAACGACGACAACTATGTAATTCTACATACAAGACACCTTTGTTCTTGCACTAGTATAAAATAGACCAATAATTGAATTAAAAGGTCTCAATTTAAAAGACTTGAAAGGATACAAAAAAAAAGTCAAATAATACTACTAAAAAGGTTTAAAAAGGAAAAAAATTAAATGGACTATTAACACTTATATTTATAAGAATTTCTGTACAAACTACACTATGTATAAGTACAAATACATATATACATGGAACTACACTTTTGCTACTAAACTAGATAGATTAATCTGGGTGGAGTCCCCTCAAGTTAAAATTAACTTGAGATGTCAAGTTAAAAGAATCTTAACCCTTGAATGTAAATTAAAAAGTTAAAATTTAAAGTTAATCTTTTAATCTTGACCCTTGATTTTAATTCAAGGGTTAGGATTTCCCTAACTTGACTACTCACGTTGGGAAACTTGGGTGAATCCTCACCCGATAAACTTAGATATTGTATAACACTATCTAGACACTCCTATAATCCTAACATACATTGACTTCCTTAAACATATATATAGGAAAAAGTTGAAAAAAAGGATAATGAAAAAATGAAAAGCTTTAACATATTAATTAATTAAAGCAAATACTTTCTAGGCATCGCTTTAAAAATGGATGATTTACAAAAAGGACAGCTTAACTCCCAATCATCCATGATCATTTTTCCAACACATCTCGTGTGGTAGACATGACCACACCTACTGAGTTGACTCACTACATCGTCTTTCTCGTACTCTTTCAAACAAAGGAAGCAAGTTAAGTCGAACGTTCTATCGCGGCCTCTTCGGTCTCGCAAGTCTCCAAACCGAATGACAGGAAGGTCTAACATAGCTGATTTCATGTCTTGATGATGATCATTAAGGTGAAGAAACATATGGCTTATGAATGTCATCAAGATTGTGACTAAGTGTTGTTTTGTTCTAAACAACAAGATTGATATACAACTATAGAACAAAATTGTATTGTAGGAAACTTCATAGACCATGTTGGATCAATCTGAATTTAATTATTGCTATTCTTGAATTTGCTGTGAGACTGAGCTATGTGTATTGGAATTTATGAGGAAAAGTTTTGGTTGAGATAGATATGGAAAGTCACATGGGAGACACAATTCCAAAAGTAGGTTGCCAAAAGCCCAAAACAAACAACAACAACAACAACAAGGTACTCAATCCCGACATAAGTCGGGCTATGAGGGAGGTATGATGTAGACAGACCTTACCCCTACACAAAGGTAGGGAGGCTGCTTCCAGATCCACCGAGGTGGAAGGGACCTCCGGCCCGGGTGAAAAAAATAGGGTTAGATCCACCGGAGTGGAAGCCTTAACCGGATGGTGATAATCTCGATCTCGAACTCTCAATCTCTAGCTCGATCCCAATCTCCGGTGCACAAGTTCCGATCTCAGATCTGGAAAATGTGACCGTTAGAGAGGGAGAGGTAAGATTAGAGTTAATTTCATTACATACTCTTGTGGTATACCATATTATCAAATTTCACCCCTGTACTTTTTTTTTATAATTATATCTCCCTAAGGTGACTTATTGCTTCATTACATGCCCCTCTTTCTAACAGTTGTTAGCATGGGTCCGTTAACCTCTTCATCTGCCTTGCACATGAGGGTAATTTGGTCTTTTCACCTCTTTATCTTCTTCCCCATACATCTAAATCTTCAAATATTACCTTTTTCACTTCACAACCATATTTTTTTTTAAACTCTTTGAAGATCCAGATTTCCCCATCTCAAAAAAAAATCTTACACTTTACTACAAATCCTTTGATAGCTAATCATTATCATTATATTCATGTATACAAGGTTGGGGAACTCGTGACTCGGACTCGACTCGGCGAGGGGGGGAGTCAGGAGTTTTTGGAGAATCGGACTCGACTCGGGAAGAACTCGGATTGGAATTTTATATGGAAACATAAGTATTTTTGAAATTATATGTAATAAAACTTTAAAAATATATTTCAAACTTCAAATTTAAACATAATTGTTTAAAAACATTAACATAGTAATTCAAACTTGAAAATTAAACGTTAGATTAGTTGATAAGATCACGCTTCATCATCATCTTGTCCGCATCAAAGTTGGAGAACTCGTGACTCGGACTCGACTCGGCGAGGTGGGGAGTCAGGAGTTTATTTTGGAAACTCGGCTGACTCGGGGGAGTTTTACAACCTTGCATGTATATGTATATAAATTTCCAAATATTTTGCAAAATCTCCATCATTATCATCTGATTATTATTATTATTATTATTATATTTCTTTAATCTCATAGTACACTATATATAAATATAATAATCCCTTTATTCTCCGACACCAACGTCTTGGCATTCTCTTCGTTAGCCACCACATACCACCGACAAACAGACTCCATCTTCATCGGGACCAGCCACCACAATCCACCAAAAGCACCATCGAGACCATCCACCATCGAAACCATCGAACTGTAGTTACGGTCAAAACCATCGAAGCGTCCACACCATCGATACCATCAAACCGTCGCCACCCTCGAGACCATCGAACTGCCGCCACCATCGAGACCAGCCACCATCGTTTCCGATCTAATGATGTGTTGTAATTTCTTGAAATAGGTATGTATTTTTTTTTGTTATACGTATGATCCTTTTTTTAATTATTGTTTTGAGATAATTATGTGATATGAGATATTTTGAATTGAAATCTGGAAATACGGCACTATGGAGATCCATAGATGACTTACTTTGAAAGGCTATTTCGTTTTTTTTCTCTTCTGGATGGTGATTAGTTTGAAATGGGATTTTTGTATACGAAAGCTGTGATCTAACTGGTTTGTGGATTTGTTATTTTTTTTCTTCTTTTTTTTCTTCCATATAATCAATCTGATAATCAAAAGAGACGTATATAGGTGCTTTATATAATCTTGCACAATTTGTATTGATTTTACAATACAATGAATATATGAGCTATGTTTTATTGTCTTCGTGTGTACTATATCAGTGTATAGAAATTAAGTTGGACTTTAGCTATATTTATTTTGTAAAATCTAAATACAGTGTGTTGGTTTTGATTTTAAAGAATATTAGATTTTGATTGTATCATATTTGTTTTTTTTTTAAAAAAGATCAGATTGATTTGTGATTTTCAAAGATGAAAGAAAAAGTAATATTGAAGATCCAGATGTTTATATGTTTTGGGGAAGATATATGTTTTGGGGAAGAAGGTAAAGAGGTAAAAGACCAAATTACCCTCATGTGCAAGGCATATGAAGAGGTTAACAGAGCCACACTGACGGCTGTTAGAAAGAGGGGCATGTAATGAAGCAAAAAGTCACTTTAGGGAGATGTAATGATAAAAAAAAAGTACAGGGATGAAATTTGATAATATGGTATACCATAGGGGCATGTAATGAAATTAACCCCAAAGATTATGGATAAACATGCATTTATTTGTGAAATAATGTTTTAATTTGTAGAAAGAGACTTAAATCAGATAGCGATAGTTAAATACCCGCTAGTGACATAATTGATGGTTCTGGAATTTTATAGATCTCATTAATCCCTTTGTCTATTGCTAAAATATTGTGGACTCGCAACAGATATACATGTTTTGAGTCTTTGCGAGCGATTATACTCGTTTAGTACATTTATACTTAAAACTATAGAAACTGATGAAATCAAAGGTTTAAAAATATATTTATATGAAAGTTACATTAAACTTACAAAGATTTTTTTTTTAATTTCAAATAATGTAGTTTTCGATTCAAAGCAACCTTCTCCCGTCTCCACCATAACACATGTAGGTGTTTCTCTAAATTGGGCCCATTATATCCATATTCGATAGGCATTTTAATGAAGAGTTAATTACAGAAATCGTCCTTGTCGTCGACCTCTACTTGCAGCTTTCATCCTTAAGTTTAATAAATTACACTTTTAGTCCAAAAAAGTTTGTTCCGTCAACACTTTTGGTCCAAATCAATAACAGACATTAAATATGAGGTCACATGGTTTGCACATGATGGGTATATTGGTCTTTTTCTGAATATAAGGACCAAAAGCGTAAATAACAAAAAAAAATTCCCAGATCGTCATCATCTAAATAGAACATTAAAATAATAAAATTTAAATGTAAAATCTAAAATCTCAATTAGAATCGGATTTAATCAAATCCAAACTATAACAAATCCATTATCTCAATCTGTATCTCTGTCTCTATAACTATATATGATTAATAACATCACTTGAATAAAACCATGTAAATAAATCCATTCTTGCAATTGACTCATCGATCAAATTAAAGAAAAAGAAATTAAAGTTGGGAAGAATATAGATCTTTAAACATCTACATATGAAGAAACAAACCCAGGAAAACTAAATTCCTTATACAATTCCATCTTCACAACCAACCGCTACTTCAAGTCATTTCCATCTTCAATATCAAATCATAAATCATTTTAGATTTTCACAAAATTGACAAAAGAAAATGTTAGTAGATAAAAACAAAAACTAACTCACAAAGAAAGTTTGAAACACAAATTTATGTATATGTTTGATTTGAAACAAATCGTCCCTGTGGTGCACATGAGACATAGACACTACATACAAATGAAGATACAAACAAATATGAAGACATACAATAATGAATCTATACGTAACAATCAAGTGGGTTTTTTTTTATTTTGAGTTCTAAAGAACCCTAAAATAAAATTTGGGGTTTTCTTTTTGTTTTGAGTTTTTGGATCTTCATAAACATCAAGTGGGTTCTAGTAGAAATTGTGGTGAGTTCACTTAAGTAGTGGTACAGTCGTGGTGGGTGGTCAAACTGGTTTTGGAATGCAAACAATTTCTATTTGAATCAGCATGTTCAACATTCAAGTGCCCATGGTGGTCGGATCTGGCAACCACCACCTCAAAACTGCCACCGACACCACTGAGTTCTCTGGCCACCACCACCACCCCCTAGCTTCGCCGCCACCATCACCCAAGATCTGTGTCGTGTATATAGATATGGATATAGGAAATGGGATTATTGGGTGTGATTTATATAGAAGCCATTGAAGTCGAGAGAAAAGAAAAGAAATAAGTTTCTTGTTGCCTTCAAACAAAAAGTATAGATATAGATATGGATATGAATATATAAAGTGGGATTATTGGGTGTGACTTATACATTTCATGTATGATGGTTTTTGCAAAAGCTCTATTTACTTTTTATGATAGAAATGGTTAATTTAATGGGGGAAAAATCCATGAAATAAAATTAGGATCTGAAGATAAACCATAGATATAATGGTTTTAGTGTTTAGATGGTTGTTGATGATGATGATGTTGTAGATGACGGAGTAATTTACATTTTTGTTATCTGAATAATCGAATGACCATTATACCCATTATACCCATGGCGTGCAGGTCATGTGACCACATTTTTAACGTCCGTTTGGTTCGTGGACCAAAAGTGTTGACGGAGCAAACTTTTTTGGACTAAAAGTGTAATTTATTAAACCTATGGATGAAAGCTGCAAGTAGAGGTTGACGACAAGGACGATTTCTGTAATTAACTCTTTAATGAAAAATTCCATCAGGCTCTTAGACTAGAGAGAGTGGGAGTGTTGGGAGGGGAGGACAACTTGCGTCATATGGTATGTGGAGTAGAAAGAGTTGCCCCAAAAAGGTGAAAATTTGTGGGTTTTTCAGAGGGGACGACTTGCGCCATGTGGCACTTTCAATGATTGATTGTTTTTTTATTCCTTTTTTTTATTTAAAACAAAAATCATATAATTAAACAAATACTCGTAATATGGTTTGGATATAAATAAGCTAAAAAACACAGTTTAGTTTTTTAAAAAATAATTAGAAATACATGAAAAAAATAATTTGTATAGTTTTTAAAAGTGATAAATCAATGTATAAATAATTGGGGGTTTAGTTGTTAAAAAGAAAACTTAGGGGTTCAAATTGAAAACTTTATAAAATAGTACAAAAAGACAAAACATGGGTATGTCACTCTTCTTCTCCACCTGATCTGCAATTCTGCAAATAGCTTCAACCATGAATTTTATTTGATTTTTAACCATCAAATATATAGAAAATATAAAACAATAATACAATTATACGTTTTCTCTCCCCCCAACGTCCACTTTGCCTTGGTCCACGCACTAGTCAAAGCCCCTTTGAGCGAACCCTCAAGTTCGCCCCTCGGGACCGGTGTTCCGGGCGACTTGGGGCGAAAATGGACAAGGTTCGCCGGATAAGTCGCTCACTCTAGAGGTGGCAAAATTAGCCCAGTTGAATAAGTTTGGATCAATTTGGGCCTTTTAAAAAAAAACGTGGACCATATTGGATGATTAATATTTATCACGCGGGTCATATTGGATCCTAAAAAAATTGTTTCATCTTTCTACCAGGTCATATTGGGCGGCTCAACAAATACAACGGGTAAAACTCCAATCACGCCATCTCCATTCTCCACTCCAGAGAATATAAAATCCATAGTAGTAGCTGAAAAATTCCAAGTTTCCAACGACTCAAAAATCCATCTATGAGGTTTTCATTATTTCCCTTAATAGTTATTATATATAATTATTTTTTTGAAAGGTTATATATATATATATTATTAATTATTGCTAAAACAGATATATATAATTGATGGGTCATGTTGAATTTCAATTTATTAGATCTAGATAGATGGGTCATGTTGAATTTCATATTATTAGATATAGATAGATGTAAGTAATGATTTAATGGGTCATGAGATTGCTGTAAATTACATATCAATTTTAGCAATAGTTAAATATCGGAGCAGACTTGTAATAGTTGAATTTCAATTATTAGATTGTTGTAATGTAAAAAGGTGAATGTGTTTGAATGTTTGATTATAGACTATTAGATATATAGGTATTATACGGTGATGGTTTTTTTTTAATGAATAGCTTTGTAGCTTTTCTTTGTTACTTTTGAAGCTTTGGGATTTTTCTTTGAGTCTGAATTTTTTGGACATGTTTTTTTATTTATAAGTTGGTAAAGTCCTGATTATATTCTTTATCTACTCCAGTCCACTTATTCATCAACTTCTTCTGTCACATGTGGCCTAAAATTGTTACTCTAACTATAAAACACAGTTTTATTTGTTATGAGATGATATATGGTCAGTAAACATGATCACTTTCATGTTTATAGTTATGAGATACGAAAGTGACGATACTCTTCTTTATGGTCTCCGTTAATTGTTCAAGTTGTTATGTTTGAATGACCGGATGCATTAACTCTTGTTAGCTTATATTGTTTTTTAGCTATTATCCAAATCTAAGTTTTTTCTAATTCATATGTACAGGGCTGGAGAACTTTCAAATGCTGAGATTGACAATCTGAGGACAATTGTGGCTGTGCAGGAGTTTGAAAGAAGTTTGCTAGTGATATGAACTCAAATGTAGTCCATGGAGCTACTGTCTTGCTTTTGAAGTCACTGATTTGTTATAATATCCATTTTGTTATTCCTTGTAACTGAGTTGAACAACATTGATTTGAACACATATGTAGTCCATGTACTGTTTAGACTTTAGAACAATGCATTTGTGACATTAATTTCTAGCAATATTTATCCATTTGTTGATTCAAAGTTTTCACAGTCATGTTGATTTTATTAGTCTAGCCATGTTTACCTCTTATTTCATGTATCATGTGATTCATGTCTTTGATTTTATTAGTCGTTAAAGTTTACCCACATGTTGACAATAGTGTAATGGGTTTAAATTGCTAAATTTCGAAGCGGCCCGTTTGACCCGGACCCGTTTTGACCCGGGTCCAATTTGACCCGTTTTTAAAAGTGCCCGTTTTGACCCGTCATACGACCCGACCCATACATTTTGCCACCTCTAGCTCACTCCCTTCAGTCTTAAGTCCTGACCATTGACACGATATGTACAAAGTATCTATTATAAGTACATTTACACAAATTTATGGAACTACACTTTTGCTGCTGAACTAGATAAACTTGAATAACCATATACAAACTCCTAATCCTATATCGACTTCCTTTACACAAAATACATATACAAAAAAGTTTTAAAAAAATGGATAAGGATAATCAAAACATGAAAAACCTTAACATATTAA
Source organism: Erigeron breviscapus (assembly GCA_034093135.1). Classification (NCBI taxonomy): domain Eukaryota; kingdom Viridiplantae; phylum Streptophyta; class Magnoliopsida; order Asterales; family Asteraceae; genus Erigeron; species Erigeron breviscapus. Next base: position 69,589 of record JAXHQA010000433.1, read on the forward strand.
TTAATTAAAGCAAGTAGCGGGCATCGCTTTAAAAATGGATGACTTACAAAAAGGACAGCTTAACTCCCAATCATCCATGATCATTTTTCCAACACATCTCGTGTGGTAGACATGACCACACCTACTGAGTTGACTCACTACATCGTCTTTCTCGTACTCCTTCAAGCAAAGGAAGCAAGTTAAGTCGAACGTTCTATCCCGGCCTCTTCGGTCTCGCAAGTCTCCGAACAGAATGACAGGAAGGTCTAACATAGCTAATAATTTCATATCTTGATGATGATCATTAAGGTGAAACAATCTCATCAAGATTGTGACTAAATGTTGTTTTGTTCTAAACAACAAGACTAATATACAACTATAGAACAATAGTGTATCATAAGAAACTTCATATGCCATGTTGGCTCAATAATTTTGTTGTTATTGGATATATTAGGATTTGTGAAATAAGTAATGTATGGAAATTTATGAGGGAAGTTTTGGTTGGGATATAGAAAGTCAAATGGGTGACAAAGTGATACAAATGGACACACTTCCAAGGTAGGTTGCCAAAACAAAGATTATGGATAAACATTCTTTCATTGTGAAGAGTATTATGTTTTTATTTTTGGTGAAACTCCTTTTCATGTTTATCAAGATCAGATACTCGGTGGTTCTAGAATTTTATATCTCATTCGTTTGTCTATTGGTAAATATTGTTAATAGACGATAGATATGTGTTTGGAGCCATTGCGGAGCTAGAATACTTAGGCTAGCGCATTTCTATTTACAACTAGATGTGACTTGTGTATATTTGCTGATTCATAAGGTATTTGTTGTACTAATTGTTTTTATAACCTTAACTAAAAATTTTGCTGAGTTTGTTAAATAAATTTTAATACCTCTTTATGAAATATCAATCATGATCGAATATATATTAATTACAACGGTATCTGGTTTCAGGTTGAGAAAGAACTTTGAAAATGGCAATTTGAAGGCTATCGTTGCGTGTTGGGTACTTCACTAAACTTATATTGAAGGCTGGAAATGATAGTCATTAAGGAAATGAGAACCGTATATGCTAAAGAACTTTGTAAATGCCAATTTGAAGGCTATTGCCATTTGTTCGTTGGGTTTTATGTCATTCATTGGCCTAAATGTTAAACAAGCCCAATATAAAACCCTATTTTTCATTTACCTATATAACACATAAATTGCATCAATATCACTTTATCGGTACCTAAAACATACCATGCCTACCCCTCTTGACTTGTCACTATTGAGTGATACGAGCATGGTACCCGCGCAATGCGGCGGTGGTGGCGGAGGACGACGGTCCAGTGGTGTCAGTGACGGTATTATTGGTGTTGGTGTAGGTTGATGTAAAGGTGATAGTGAAATATTTTAAAAGATAAGTGCTTAAAGTGTTAATTATTAAAATAAGGGTTTAGGGTGTAAATTAATTCATTAAGGGCAAATTTGATAATTTATAAAAACTCTTTCCATAGTGGGTATTTATTAAGGGCAATTTAGTAATTTCGTTTGTAACTATTATGTAACACTTTTCAAAATTGGGGGGTGTGATAATTTTTATAAAGGAGTATAGATAGAACTTCAATGTCTAAACATATGCTGCCTATGTTTATTTATTTGTTTTTTTTACATTTATTTACTATCTTTTGAATATATAACTTTCATTACACAATATATCTTTCCTATACTGTTTTACTGTTCCAGATTATTGCTTTATATTTTATTTTTCTGGTATAGTTTAATTATTGATTTATCAATCTTATATTTTCAAACATTCTATTTTTTGTGTTAGTTTAGTTATGAAAGTGCTATGATGGTGAAGATCCACCTTTTTTTATGAAAAGTTTTGTTTTTTCTTGATTATAGATGGATCTTGAGCACTTTTTATTTTGAAAATTAAGTAGATGAGAAAGTCATCACTACAATGAACTCAATCTTTTGGTGTTTTCAATGAGATAATATAATAGGTATTGATATAATGATATATATGTTAACATATGCTGAGAAGACAAGGTGAATTGAATTCATATACGATGGAATAGGAAATAAGAAAGTGGACCACATGTCCAAAGAAACCTACAAATTGTTTTCATTTTGTTTCTTTATTTTGTTGTTTTTATTGGGTATTTTAAATTGGGCTGTTAGAAATAAAAGTGCTCTTCTACTTATATTATTTCAAAAGAATGATAAGTTAATTTGAAAATTAAAAGCAAAAGAATTATTTTTCGACAATCATAACAATCATAACGTCAACGTTTGTGTTACTTATTGAGAATAAATGTGAACTATTTTCATCTAGTAATAAATCTTGGTTATTGAAAATAAAGTACTTAGCAAAATAATATAAGCAATAGTATTTATTTTTTACCAAAACATCAATCATGACTCATGAGACCAAGATGTATTAGTATAACAATTTTCATCTACTTGATTTTTAAAATAAAAGTGCTTGTTATTTCTTATCTATTTAATTTTTAAAATAATGATAAGTTATGATTGTCGGAAAATAATTCTTGTGCTTTTTTATTTCAACAATAATACTACTATATTATTTCAACAATTTTCACCCGCTACTGTTTGGATTAGTTATTGAGTATAAATGTAAACAATTTTCATCCACTAATAAATCTTGGTTTCATGATTGATGTTTTGGTAAAAAAAACTAATATTATTTTGCTAAGTACTATTGTTTGTGTTATTTAGCCGAAATTTTGACATTTATCATTTAACAGTACAACAATCTGATTAGAAAAATAAAAATAAAATTAAAAATAAAAAATGATTAATGGGTGCTAATTAAATTTCACTATGTCAAGATGGATGTAAGAAATTTGAAAGACATGTTCCTATTCTAGTCACTATGAGAGATGATTATTTTCAACGATGGAGAGATAGGTTTGTTCAATTTTAATTTACTTTTTTTTGAACGACAAAAATGATGTATATTAATATAAACTAGTTTCGTCATCCGGGCGTTGCCCCGGGAAACGTAATGTTTAAAACTGATCGGAAGATTCGAAACTGAATCCACGTATTAACGAATCTGCAAAGATAATCTTTTACTTTAGTTCAAGTTGAACTTCTCATATTTGTGGGGTGGAATAATAAGGGGTTCCGGAAGTCCCGGGTATCATTCCAAGGCAATTTAGGAGTATCCATGTTAATAATAAAATATTAATAAAAACTTCTCAAACATCAATCGTTTAACAAATAGTATACTTATGAATCATTATATAACCTGATTATGAAACCTGACATATAAATATATCTTATTATTCAACATTAATCATAACATAGCAACAACAGTAATATAACGACATATAATTATATCCATTGTTATTTAAAACATGGTATTAACAGAACCATAAAGAATCATTTGACAAAGTATAAAAATGTGTATCATAAAATAATATGACTTATGATCATGAAAGCTTTAACATATAAGCATCTTTTATTATATAACACGAATCAGACGATAACCATCTTAAAATAATAATGTGTAAAAGTAGTCAATGTTATAGGTTAGGTGTTAAAAAAAAAAGTAAATTCACAGAATATTGTTATAAATAAACGTCAATTAGAAATTTGGTGCAAAGTCATAATTTAAAAAATAAAAAAATAAAAATGCAGGGATGTGTATTCATGAATTTCAGAATTTTGTTTGATTTCATAATTGGGCTTAGCACATGGGCCAAAATACAGGGAGAGTGTGGAAGCGTGAGAAGACCGATCGATTCAATCAACCAGAAGAAGAAGAAAGGATACTTGAAGAGGAGGGGGGACAAAAAAGAAAAAATATTAAAATAATGTTGAAATGTGAGAGTTACAAAATACGATTCACGGTTTTTAAGTATATATAGCGAATGGCAAAATAGCAAGGTAGTAGTCCAAATAATACTAATTTGATTGTAGGTTAACTCATTGTAATTTATTAAATTATAAATTAATTATTTTTTAATTACAAATCTTATTTTTTAATCACCCACATTATTTAAAATCAATTCCAAACGGTCAATGAATTCATTGACGACCTTAATCTTTGATGTATAATAATCAATGAAGTTGTAATTAATTATTAAATATTAATAACATAAACTGTTGATAATGTCCAACCCAAAAACATAGTAATAAATTATTTTAATTGAAGGAATAAAGAAACTAATTAAATGGTTAAATAGATAACATTTTCCTATTATGATTATTAAAAAAAGACAATTTTTTTTATTCAGAAGCACGAGGTTAAACCAAGGTAATCACCGTAACCATTTCCGAACATTTTATTTGGCTACACATAAAAAAACGTTTACCTTTCAAGAATCGAACTTCAAACTAGTGGTGGTTCAGACTTCAGATCAATAAAATAACTAACTCTTACTGGCTAACTAGATTTTAGACCTGTCTCAAATACACGGGTTTACAAGATTATCAATATAAGAATTAGTATATGAAACAAAAAAAGTAATTATACATTAAATGTAAAAATATATTTAAAAAAGAATTGAGATATTCAAATGTAAATGTTAAATGCTAAATCATATCAAGGTTGGATGGTGTAGCAGAGTTTCTTTTATACAAACTCTTCCAGAGAAGCAATATGTTAACTTTGATTATACAATTGATCGAATTATCATTGATATCTTGCAAAAAGTAATATTATTTTCGTTAGCCATGGTTGTTAAGAACAGTAAAAGTAGCAGCTGATTCGTGGGGTTTTTAATGATTTCGTTTGTTGTGATTTTATTTGTAGGGTTCAGTTTATATAAGAAATTTGACTCCAATTACTAATAACAACAATACTATAATTAGTTTGATTACAATTAATAATATAAAATAAAATATTGATATAAATATTAATTCGTATTAATCCAAATGTTGTAACCTCTCTAACTTTTAGCTATATTTTGTTAATAGATAGATATTATGCAATAAACTATTAATTATATATATCCTAAATAGCGTGAATCGGATATCGTGCCCCGCTTTTTTTATTTCTTTTTTTTTCATTTTTTGTTTTTACAACAATGGTCCCTATGATTTATATAACTTTGCAAGAATGGTCCTTATCAATTGTACATTTTTGCAGTTTTAGTCTTTTTTCATGCTCACTAGCTGTGATCGTCTCTAAATCTAAAACCTTCAGCAACCATTGTCCAATATAACAAATCGTTTGTTTTTATCCGTTTCTTTATACTTGAGGTGAACTCTCTTTTTTCGTTTACGACACATACATCACAAACTTTTAACTTTTACATATATCAATAATTACTAATAGATGAACACTCAATTACTCATTAATTTATATTATATGTGTTAGATGATTTCTTTTGATAATATATGTTTTGTTTTAGATTTTTATTTTTGGCTTATGCTTTTAAATAAATCAAACGTTGTTCTGTCATTCACTTTTTACGATGACAATTTTTTTTTGTTCCACATATAATAATATAATGTTAGTACATTTTCATTTTCCCCCCCGGTTTGTCACGCTTTAATTTGTTTAAGTTTACATGTTATCGCATATAAAAAATGTAATGGTTCCCGAGGCAACGTCCGGGTGACATATCTCGTTATTTTTAAATTGGGTTAAAGTGTAAATTGGTAATGGAAAACCAAAAAGTGTAAATTAATTTAGACATGTGTTGATTTAATTAATTTTGAGAAATTGAGGGCTGTGATTGGTCAATTGAGGTTAGGTCAGTTGCTTTTAGTATATACTAGATTTAGACCCGTGTCAAATACACGGATTGTTTATGACATATTAAAGATAAAATCAAATATGTGTAATTCAAGAAAACTTGTAATAGAACAAACCAGTAAATACAAATATAAAGAATGTAATTAAAGTTATGAAAAAACAAATTAACCGGTAAATTCAAATATAAAGAATGTAATGAAAATCAAAGTAACAGAATGTAATATTAATGTAATACTAGAACATTGACTTCTAATAATCATTATCCAAATATATTATTATATTAGTATTTATATTAATATTTGTAGAAAAGTCTCATTAATTTACACTTTTTTGTTTTCCATCAATAATTTACACTTTTTAGCCCTAAATACTTAATTTATATTTATTACAATTTTTAGCCATCAACTTGAGAAGATTTTTTTATAATTTTTCATCATTTAATTAATTAAAAAAATTCAACATATAAAATATCATGTCAAAGCTTGTTGTCTGTTTTCTTAACCATACAATTAAAAAACTTTGTGTAGTTTTTGTTGTGATATTTGTTTTTCATGAAAGTTTTAGATTATATTGTTTTTTATATATAATTATTGATAATTTGATAAGTTATAATTAAAAATAACTTAAATAAGTTATAATTATAGTTAGATGAAGACTAATTGTAAGCCAAGTTGGTTTTTGTATTTATTAGATATTTTTTAAATTATTTAAAGAGATATTTTTTAAATTATTTAATTAGTAGATATTTTGGATAAACATGAATTTTATATTTTATGTATTTTATTTAAATAAAATTATTTTAAGAAGAAGGTTTAAAAGTGTAAATTGATGATGGAAAACAAAAAAATGTAAATTATATTATGACATGTGCTAATTTAATTAAATTAGAGAAATTGAGAGTTGTGATTGGTTATATAGTGCTTTGTTCATTTGAATCCTTAATTATCCATGCATCTCAAGGGCTACATCTCAGCCCTTGGATCAAACCAATCAATGGTTCAGATTAACATTTAACTTATAATTAAAATTATAACATGGAGGGGTAGTCTCGTAATTTACCTTGCATCCTTTATCTTCTTTCTTTCCCCCCCAAACACACACGCACACACAAACCCACACAAACACACTGAAAACCGGCGATTCACACAGTAAACACACACACTCTTCCTCTCCTCTCTCTTTTTCTCCGGCCGTCGATTATCTCTATCCGTCTATCATGTCTCTCCGGCCATTATTTCCTACCGGCGATTATCTCTATCCGTTCATTATGTGTCTCCGGCAATTATTTCCTACCGGCGATTATCATTTCCATTGGCGATTCCGTCTAAATCATCAAATAGATAACGGAAAAGTGATAATGATGATTCCGTCAACTCTATTTCTTTATTTATTCATTATTTTTATATTTTTTTCATTTTATATGATTTTTCTAGGGTTTTAGTTTAATTTTTTAGGATTTTTTTTAAATTTCTAATTCTATTCTTAGAATCCACTGATTATGTAGTGTTATTTAGTTTATGTGTAGAATCAAAATTGATTTTGTATGTCTATGTAAGTTATCTGTTATTGTTTAGTTTTATGTTCATAATCATATTTGATTATGTATTTAGATTTTAGAGATTTCTTTTTTTATAACTGTATGTGTAAAATCATATTTGATTTTGTATATAGATTCTATAGATTTGTGTTTTGTAACTTTGTTATGCCTAGAATCATATTTGATTTTACTCATACAGTGTGAAAATCATATATATAATGAACTATTCAAAATCAAAAATGATGTTACGCATACATTGTGAAAAACATATACAATATCAACTATTCAAAATCAAAAATGATTTTACGCATACATTTGGTTAAACCTGTACAAAATCATATATGATTTTTTATAGCACATTGAGACAAAACCAAAGGAGTTCCATACAAAGAAAACTATTTAAAATCAGAAATGATTTTACCCACATTGTGAAAAACATATACAAGATCAACTATTAAAATCAAAAAATGATTTCATACATTGAGTAAAACCTATTCAAAATCAAAAATGATTTTACGCATACATTTGGTTAAACCTGTACAAAATCATATATGATTTTTTATAGCACATTGAGACAAAACCAAAGGAGTTCCATACAAAGAAAACTATTTAAAATCAGAAATGATTTTACCCATAGAGTGTGAAAAACATATACAAATCAACTTAAAAATCATATATATAATGAACTATTCAAAATCAAAAATGATTTTACGCATACATTGTGAAAAACATATACAAGATCAACTATTCAAAATCAAAAATGATTTTACGCATACATTGGGGAAAAGTTATACAAAATCATATATGATTAGCACATCAAAATCATATATATAATGAACTATTCAAAATCATATATATAATGAACTATTCAAAATCAATATAAATGAACTATTCAAAATCATATATATAATGAACTATTCAAAATCAAAAATGAACTATTCAAAATCATATAAAATGAACTATTCAAAATCATAAAATGACATTAAAAACATATACAATATCAACTATTCAAAATCAAAAATGATTTTACGCATACATTTGGTTAAACCTGTACAAAATCATATATGATTTTTTATAGCACATTGAGACAAAACCAAAGGAGTTCCATACAAAGAAAACTATTTAAAATCAAAAATGATTTTACGCATACATTGTGAAAAACATATACAAGATCAACTATTCAAAATCAAAAATGATTTTACGCATACATTGTGAAAAACATATACAAGATCAACTATTCAAAATCAAAAATGATTTTACGCATACATTGTGAAAAACATATACAAGATCAACTTTTCAAAATCAAAAATGACTTTATGAATGTTCATAATCATATTTGATTATGTATTTAGATTTTAGAGATTTCTTTTTTTATAACTGTATGTGTAAAATCATATTTGATTTTGTATATAGATTCTATAGATGTGTGTTTTGTAACTTTGTTATGCCTAGAATCATATTTGATTTTACTCATACAGTGTGAAAATCATATATATAATGAACTATTCAAAATCAAAAATGATGTTACGCATACATTGTGAAAAACATATACAATATCAACTATTCAAAATCAAAAATGATTTTACGCATACATTTGGTTAAACCTGTACAAAATCAACTATTCAAAATCATATATGATTTTTTATAGCACATTGAGACAAAACCAAAGGAGTTCCATACAAAGAAAACTATTTAAAATCAGAAATGATTTTACCCATAGAGTGTCCAAACCATATACAAAATCATATATGATTTTATTCATACATATAGACAAAAAAAAGTGAGTTCGGTATCATTAAACCTATTCAAAATCATATATGATTTTGTATAGACTTCCATACAAATAAAGTTAATGTACAAAATCATTTATGATTTTACGCATACATTGTGAAAAACATATACAAGATCAACTATTCAAAATCAAAAATGATTTTACGCATACATTGGGGAAAAGTTATACAAAATCATATATGATTTTTTATAGCACATTGAGACAAAACCAAAGGAGTTCCATACAAAGAAAACTATTTAAAATCAAAAATGATTTTACGCATACATTGTGAAAAACATATACAAGATCAACTATTCAAAATCAAAAATGATTTTACGCATACATTGTGAAAAACATATACAAGATCAACTTTTCAAAATCATGATATTTACGCATACATAAAGTACAAAATCATATATGATTTTTTATAGCACATTGAGACAAAACCAAAGGAGTTCCATACAAAGAAAACTATTTAAAATCAAAAATGATTTTACGCATACATTGTGAAAAACATATACAAGATCAACTATTCAAAATCAAAAATGATTTTACGCATACATTGTGAAAAACATATACAAGATCAACTATTCAAAATCAAAAATGATTTTACGCATACATTGTGAAAAACATATACAAGATCAACTATTCAAAATCAAAAATGATTTTACGCATACATTGTGAAAAACATATACAAGATCAACTATTCAAAATCAAAAATGATTTTACGCATACATTGTGAAAACATTCAAATCATCTGTTATCTCCAGAACCAGCAGATAAAAATGTTGCCCACGACATATTGGGATAAATATCTAATTCGTAGGTTAAAGCAAAGACAAAATAAGTTAGATAAACAGTTAAGAAAAATCAAATTTGAATGACTGGAAAGACAGACACAAATCTGTATCATACCATATCGACTTCTCTAAATGACAGCACATCAGGATCATTATTAAAGAAGTTCTCCAAATTAGACTTAAAAATCTGGTGAAGTACATCCTTATTTTTTTCCAACCACTCTAAAAAATTTTCTTCTTCTTCATCATTCTGCTTAAGAATTCGCCTCTGACTAAGTTCATTACCACCAGAATCTTGAAAAAATTGATTCTCAACATTATTCTGTTTTTCAATTTCATATTCACTTTCAATTTCGACATCTGCTTCATCTGAATCAAGATTAACTTCAATTTCATATTCACTTTCAATTTCGACATCTGCTTCATCTGAATCAAGATTAACTTCAATTTCATATTCACTTTCAATTTCGACATCTGCTTCATCTGAATCAAGATTAACTTCAATTTCATATTCACTTTCAATTTCGACATCTGCTTCATCTGAATCAAGATTAACTTCAATTTCATATTCACTTTCAATTTCGACATCTGCTTCATCTGAATCAAGATTAACTTCAATTTCATATTCACTTTCAATTTCGACATCTGCTTCATCTGAATCAAGATTAACTTCAATTTCATATTCACTTTCAATTTCGACATCTGCTTCATCTGAATCAAGATTAACTTCAATTTCATATTCACTTTCAATTTCGACATCTGCTTCATCTGAATCAAGATTAACTTCAATTTCATATTCACTTTCAATTTCGACATCTGCTTCATCTGAATCAAGATTAACTTCAATTTCATATTCACTTTCAATTTCGACATCTGCTTCATCTGAATCAAGATTAACTTCAATTTCATATTCACTTTCAATTTCGACATCTGCTTCATCTGAATCAAGATTAACTTCAATTTCATATTCACTTTCAATTTCGACATCTGCTTCATCTGAATCAAGATTAACTTCAATTTCATATTCACTTTCAATTTCGACATCTGCTTCATCTGAATCAAGATTAACTTCAATTTCATATTCACTTTCAATTTCGACATCTGCTTCATCTGAATCAAGATTAACTTCAATTTCATATTCACTTTCAATTTCGACATCTGCTTCATCTGAATCAAGATTAACTTCAATTTCATATTCACTTTCAATTTCGACATCTGCTTCATCTGAATCAAGATTAACTTCAATTTCATATTCACTTTCAATTTCGACATCTGCTTCATCTGAATCAAGATTAACTTCAATTTCATATTCACTTTCAATTTCGACATCTGCTTCATCTGAATCAAGATTAACTTCAATTTCATATTCACTTTCAATTTCGACATCTGCTTCATCTGAATCAAGATTAACTTCAATTTCATATTCACTTTCAATTTCGACATCTGCTTCATCTGAATCAAGATTAACTTCAATTTCATATTCACTTTCAATTTCGACATCTGCTTCATCTGAATCAAGATTAACTTCAATTTCATATTCACTTTCAATTTCGACATCTGCTTCATCTGAATCAAGATTAACTTCAATTTCATATTCACTTTCAATTTCGACATCTGCTTCATCTGAATCAAGATTAACTTCAATTTCATATTCTTGACTCATATTATTAAATTTGTTTATATGAAAAGTTGCACCATGGTTTTCTTTTTTAAACACAAGTTCATTGTCGTTTCCAACTCCTTCTCTGTCCAATATATTAGTGACATAGAGATCCACATCTTCTCCTTCTTTAGCTAAAAATTCCTTCAAAAAAACATCATTGATCTTGCAATATACCTTTTGCAAGCTACCATCATCTCCATAATTTGATTTGAATTCTTTGATAGTATCCAACAACAACAACTTCATCTCAATTATAGCATCAAGCTTATAATCAATTAATGTCAAACAATCCTACCAATTAATTACAAAAACGTAAGTTAAACAAGATAAACAACTAACAGACACAAACAACGAATTTAAATTAAATTATATTTTGTATAGATTTCTTGGTATAAACTCCATTCTTTTGTTTAAATTTATTCCTAAAATCAAATTTGATTGTTTTGTAACTGTATGTGTAAAATCATATTTGATTTTGTATATAGATTTTATACATAATGAACTATTCAAAATCAAAAATGATTTTACGCATACATTGTGAAAAACATATAAAAAATCAACTATTCAAAATCAAAAATGATTTTACGCATACATTGTGAAAAACATATAAAAAATCAACTATTCAAAATCAAAAATGATTTTACGCATACATTGGGAAAAACATATAAAAAATCAACTATTCAAAATCATATTTGATTTTAAGAATAGAGTGTGAAAAAGCTATACAAAATCATATATGATTTTGTATATTGAGGTTTGTACCTTTTTGCCAAAAGGCGACAGATGCTCCATTAAACCAAAACCTCCAGAAGCAATCTCTTTTTCAGCACGAGGTTTTAAAAAAGGAGCCCAACTTTTGAATATAGGCCGTTGTCGAAAAACAGGTAGGCCTTCAGTTTTCGTACGGTCAAGATAAAGCAGCTAGAAAGAAGTAACACAACGAAAAGTTACAGAGTGAAACAAACAGAAATACAATATGTATTTGCAGATAATAAAATAAACTTACAGTCAAGAAGGTAGATGGACCGGAATATGGATTTTTTCCAGGACTCTCTCTGTTCCAATTATTTTTACTCTTCTGTAATTCATTCAATACAAAATTATATATGATTTTGTATATTGAGGTTTGTACCTTTTTCCAAAAGGCGACAGATGCTCCATTAAACCAAAACCTCCAGAAGCAATCTCTTTTTCAGCACGAGGTTTTAAAAAAGGAGCCCAACTTTTGAATATAGGCCGTTGTCGAAAAACAGGTAGGCCTTCAGTTTTCGTACGGTCAAGATAAAGCAGCTAGAAAGAAGTAACACAACGAAAAGTTACAGAGTGAAACAAACAGAAATACAATATGTATTTGCAGATAATAAAATAAACTTACAGTCAAGAAGGTAGATGGACCGGAATATGGATTTTTTCCAGGACTCTCTCTGTTCCAATTATTTTTACTCTTCTGTAATTCATTCAATAAAAAACCAACCCAATCTATCTCAGAGATAACTGTTTTACTTGATATGTGATTCAAAACGTCATACTTAACCAGACCACTGGTTTCGCATCTTATCATTGTATTGGCAAAGAGCATTAAGAAATTCATCTTAAAAAATTCATCAGTCGCGCCATTTGAATTAGTGATGGCCGATTCAATTTGAGACATCCTAATATCTCTCATATTAGCAAATTGATTACACCACTTTCTAAGAAAAGAATCACTCACTTTGTCCAAAGACTTAATGTCAACATTTCCACCACGAATTCCAAAAACATCAAATACAGCATCACGGTCACATTTGATTTCACCTTTTGATGTCCTTATTAGCATTTTGTCCTTATCGAATGAGTCAACAACATAGAACAAAAGATCCAATGGTAGATCAATGATATCAAAACCTATCAAGGAACCAAAACCTAAATCACGTACAACTTTCTTCTGCATTGGAGTAAGAGCTGTCATTACAGCAGCTAACGGTTTCGGTTTAGTTGTGAATTCCATATGTCTTTTCAAACCTATAGTTCGATTATCTTTAGGTGAGAATCGCTTAGCAGAAGCTAACAAAGGTATTGGAGAAAGTTGACTATCATGTATCTTAGGAGATTTTTGAGAAACCCTAGTCCTCTTAGTTGTTTTCGCAGGAAACGGATTTAAAGAGTCATGTATAACTTCTGCGAAAAAAAGTTACACAATAATGAAATCGAATAAACTACACAAAAAGTCTATATCCACATTTCTATCAAAGTATCATCAACAAGTACATATCTATCTTTTCATATAACAAATCAAATTTGAATCAAACATGAACAAATGATAAGGAAAAATAATGTTAACCTAAAAAAAAAAAAACCTAAAAAAATCTTCAGTACATATTATACTAACAAATAACATGAAATAAAATAGAAAAAACAAAAAAGAGAGAGAAATTTGAATTTACGTGAATCCGCAGTACAGTTTATAGGTATGAAATCTTCAGATTCTTCAATGTCGTTTTTGCGTTTATTTAAAGAGTAAGATAGTAGAACCTTTGACATAATAAAATATTTGATACTTTGCCGGAAATGATAAGGAAAAATAATGTTAACCTAAAAAAAAAAAAACCTAAAAAAATCTTCAGTACATATTATACTAACAAATAACATGAAATAAAATAGAAAAAACAAAAAAGAGAGAGAAATTTGAATTTACGTGAATCCGCAGTACAGTTTATAGGTATGAAATCTTCAGATTCTTCAATGTCGTTTTTGCGTTTATTTAAAGAGTAAGATAGTAGAACCTTTGACATAATAAAATATTTGATACTTTGCCGGAAATGATAAGGAAAAATAATGTTAACCTAAAAAAAAAAAAACCTAAAAAAATCTTCAGTACATATTATACTAACAAATAACATGAAATAAAATCTTTTGTTTCTCCAAATTTATGCATAAAATCATATATGATTTTGTATAGGTTTTGGACACTCTATGGTTAAAATCAAATATGATTTTGTATAGGTTTTGGACACTCTATGGTTAAAATCAAATATGATTTTCCATAGGTTTCTTGATATGTTGTTTTGCTAAATGCACGCGTAAAATCTAATATGATTTCGTATAGGCTTTTTGACATTGTTGATACGGACTCCATTTGTTTCTCCAAATTTATGCATAAAATCATATATGATTTTGTATAGGCTTTTTGACATTGTTGATACGGACTCCATTTGTTTCTCCAAATTTATGCATAAAATCATATATGATTTTGTATAGGTTTTGGACACTCTATGGTTAAAATCAAATATGATTTTCCATAGGTTTCTTGATATGTTGTTTTGCTAAATGCACGCGTAAAATCATATATGATTTTGTACAGGCTTTTTGACAATGTATGGTTAAAATCATATATGATTTTGTACATCTTTTTGACATAGCATGTACTAAATCATATTTGATTTTGTATAGGTTTCTTGATATGGAATAAATCTTTTTTTTCAAATTTATGCATAAAATCATATATGATTTTGTATAGGTTTTGGACACTCTATGGTTAAAATCAAATATGATTTTCCATAGGTTTCTTGATATGTTGTTTTGCTAAATGCACGCGTAAAATCTAATATGATTTCGTATAGGCTTTTTGACATTGTTGATACGGACTCCATTTGTTTCTCCAAATTTATGCATAAAATCATATATGATTTTGTATAGGTTTTGGACACTCTATGGTTAAAATCAAATATGATTTTCCATAGGTTTCTTGATATGTTGTTTTGCTAAATGCACGCGTAAAATCATATATGATTTTGTAAGGCTTTTTGACAATGTATGTACAAAATCATATTTGATTTCAAGATAAAGAACAAAAATAAGACATTTCATAAATCAGTCTATTATAATCATTGTTAACAACACATATTTCATTAAAAGTTACCAAACATGTTCATGAAAACTTTATACACAATACATAGTTTTTTCAAAGTTACCAAATGATTCAAAGCACTTTCTACACAATACATAGTTTTTTCAAAGTTACCAAACATGTTCATGAAAACTTTATACACAATACATAGTTTTTTCAAAGTTACCAAACATGTTCATGAAAACTTTATACACAATACATAGTTTTTTCAAATTTATGCATAAAATCATATATGATTTTGTATAGGTTTTGGACACTATATGGTTAAAATCTAATATGATTTCGTATAGGCTTTTTGACATTGTTGATACGGACTCCATTTGTTTCTCCAAATTTATGCATAAAATCATATATGATTTTGTATAGGTTTTGGACACTCTATGGTTAAAATCAAATATGATTTTCGTATAGGCTTTTTGACATTGTTGATACGGACTCCATTTGTTTCTCCAAATTTATGCATAAAATCATATATGATTTTCGTATAGGCTTTTTGACATTGTTGATACGGACTCCATTTGTTTCTCCAAATTTATGCATAAAATCATATATGATTTTGTATAGGTTTCTTGATATGTTGTTTTGCTAAATGCACGCGTAAAATCATATATGATTTTGTACATCTTTTTGACATAGCATGTACTAAATCATATTTGATTTTGTATAGGTTTCTTGATATGGAATAAATCTTTTTTTTCAAATTTATGCATAAAATCATATATGATTTTGTATAGGTTTTGGACACTCTATGGTTAAAATCAAATATGATTTTCCATAGGTTTCTTGATATGTTGTTTTGCTAAATGCACGCGTAAAATCTAATATGATTTCGTATAGGCTTTTTGACATTGTTGATACGGACTCCATTTGTTTCTCCAAATTTATGCATAAAATCATATATGATTTCGTATAGGCTTTTTGACATTGTTGATACGGACTCCATTTGTTTCTCCAAATTTATGCATAAAATCATATATGATTTTGTATAGGTTTCTTGATATGTTGTTTTGCTAAATGCACGCGTAAAATCAAATATGATTTTGTAAGGCTTTTTGACAATGTATGTACAAAATCATATTTGATTTCAAGATAAAGAACAAAAATAAGACATTTCATAAATCAGTCTATTATAATCATTGTTAACAACACATATTTCATTAAAAGTTACCAAACATGTTCATGAAAACTTTATACACAATACATAGTTTTTTCAAAGTTACCAATGATTCAAAGCACTTTCTACACAAGTCACAATCTTCATTTCTTTCCAGTTAGATGTTTAGATTTCAAAGCATGATAAAGTTCTCTTATCTGTCTTGCACTATGATCAACTCCATATGATAATACCTCTTCTTCCGTTATCATTTTCAAACTGTTAGCTCTATGTCGCAGAATCGTTTCAATGTACCTTAATCTCAAATTGAATAACACTTTATCTTGTCCTTCAGACTCTTTTGGAATTGAACAGTCCCAATGCTTTGCAATTTGTGCAGTGAAACATTCCATGTGACGCATCACAAATACGCCAGAATCAACGGAATTTTTCTTTGTATTCCATTTGACTTTTAGCTGCTTTGCTTGAAGAGATTTAATCTTTTCAACATGGGGATGTTCAACTTGAACCAAATATCTACAAAAAAGGTTATGCTATGCATAACATAGTTTTTTATATGAAAAAAATCATCAGGACCAAATTATATAAAATGTAAAAAAATCATTAGTATTTAACAATACTTACCACAACTTCTATAATCTTTCCGTATTTTGCGTCGAATTTTTTCCATGCAAGGTTGTTGTCGATAACATGAAATGCTGGTTTCCGTCTTATGTCATAAACAAACAAATAAAAATCTTCTGAACGACAAATAGGGAAGAACACCTGACCACATGTGAAAGTAAAAATGAAAATAAAAAAAAAAAAAAAAAAAATAAAAAAAAAAAAAAAAAAAAAAAAAAAAAAAAAAAAAAAAAAAAAAAAAAAAAAAAAAAAAAAAAAAAAAAAAAAAAAAAAAAAAAAAAAAAAAAAAAAAAAAAAAAAAAAAAAAAAAAAAAAAAAAAAAAAAAAAAAAAAAAAAAAAAAAAAAAAAAAAAAAAAAAAAAAAAAAAAAAAAAAAAAAAAAAAAAAAAAAAAAAAAAAAAAAAAAAAAAAAAAAAAAAAAAAAAAAAAAAAAAAAAAAAAAAAAAAAAAAAAAAAAAAAAAAAAAAAAAAAAAAAAAAAAAAAAAAAAAAAAAAAAAAAAAAAAAAAAAAAAAAAAAAAAAAAAAAAAAAAAAAAAAAAAAAAAAAAAAAAAAAAAAAAAAAAAAAAAAAAAAAAAAAAAAAAAAAAAAAAAAAAAAAAAAAAAAAAAAAAAAAAAAAAAAAAAAAAAAAAAAAAAAAAAAAAAAAAAAAAAAAAAAAAAAAAAAAAAAAAAAAAAAAAAAAAAAAAAAAAAAAAAAAAAAAAAAAAAAAAAAAAAAAAAAAAAAAAAAAAAAAAAAAAAAAAAAAAAAAAAAAAAAAAAAAAAAAAAAAAAAAAAAAAAAAAAAAAAAAAAAAAAAAAAAAAAAAAAAAAAAAAAAAAAAAAAAAAAAAAAAAAAAAAAAAAAAAAAAAAAAAAAAAAAAAAAAAAAAAAAAAAAAAAAAAAAAAAAAAAAAAAAAAAAAAAAAAAAAAAAAAAAAAAAAAAAAAAAAAAAAAAAAAAAAAAAAAAAAAAAAAAAAAAAAAAAAAAAAAAAAAAAAAAAAAAAAAAAAAAAAAAAAAAAAAAAAAAAAAAAAAAAAAAAAAAAAAAAAAAAAAAAAAAAAAAAAAAAAAAAAAAAAAAAAAAAAAAAAAAAAAAAAAAAAAAAAAAAAAAAAAAAAAAAAAAAAAAAAAAAAAAAAAAAAAAAAAAAAAAAAAAAAAAAAAAAAAAAAAAAAAAAAAAAAAAAAAAAAAAAAAAAAAAAAAAAAAAAAAAAAAAAAAAAAAAAAAAAAAAAAAAAAAAAAAAAAAAAAAAAAAAAAAAAAAAAAAAAAAAAAAAAAAAAAAAAAAAAAAAAAAAAAAAAAAAAAAAAAAAAAAAAAAAAAAAAAAAAAAAAAAAAAAAAAAAAAAAAAAAAAAAAAAAAAAAAAAAAAAAAAAAAAAAAAAAAAAAAAAAAAAAAAAAAAAAAAAAAAAAAAAAAAAAAAAAAAAAAAAAAAAAAAAAAAAAAAAAAAAAAAAAAAAAAAAAAAAAAAAAAAAAAAAAAAAAAAAAAAAAAAAAAAAAAAAAAAAAAAAAAAAAAAAAAAAAAAAAAAAAAAAAAAAAAAAAAAAAAAAAAAAAAAAAAAAAAAAAAAAAAAAAAAAAAAAAAAAAAAAAAAAAAAAAAAAAAAAAAAAAAAAAAAAAAAAAAAAAAAAAAAAAAAAAAAAAAAAAAAAAAAAAAAAAAAAAAAAAAAAAAAAAAAAAAAAAAAAAAAAAAAAAAAAAAAAAAAAAAAAAAAAAAAAAAAAAAAAAAAAAAAAAAAAAAAAAAAAAAAAAAAAAAAAAAAAAAAAAAAAAAAAAAAAAAAAAAAAAAAAAAAAAAAAAAAAAAAAAAAAAAAAAAAAAAAAAAATCAAAAATGATTTTACGCATGCATTGGGGAAAACCTATACAAAATCATATATGATTTTGTATAGGACATTGAGACAAAACCAAATGAGTTCCATACAAAGAAAACATAAAAATCAAAAATGATTTCCACATTGAGACAAAACCAAATGAGTTCCATACAAAGAAAATCATTATAAATCAAAAATGATTTCCACATTGAGACAAAACCAAATGAGTTCCATACAAAGAAAACCATTATAAATCAAAAATGATTATACACATAGATAGTCAAAACCGTAGCACATTGAGACAAAACCAAATGAGTTCCATCAAAAGAAAACCATTTAAAATCATTTTTGATTTTAAAAATAGAGTGTAAAAACCTTATACAAAATCATATATGATTTTGGGGTTGAGACAAAATCATTATAAATCAAAAATGATTTCCACATTGAGACAAAACCAAATGAGTTCCATACAAAGAAAACCATTATAAATCAAAAATGATTTCCACATTGAGACAAAACCAAATGAGTTCCATACAAAGAAAACCATTATAAATCAAAAATGATTTCCACATTGAGACAAAACCAAATGAGTTCCATACAAAGAAAACCATTATAAATCAAAAATGATTTCCACATTGAGACAAAACCAAATGAGTTCCATACAAAGAAAACCATTATAAATCAAAAATGATTTACACATAGATACAAAACCAAATGAGTTCCATTAAAAGAAAACCATTTAAAATCATTTTTGATTTTAAAAATAGAGTGTAAAAACCTTATACAAAATCATATATGATTTTAAAAGAAAACCATTTAAAATCATTTTTGATTTTAAAAATAGAGTGTAAAAACCTTATACAAAATCATATATATTTGATCAAAATCAAAAATGATTTTACACATGCATTGTGGAAAACCTATACAAAATCATATATGATTTTGTATAGGACATTGAGACAAAACCAAATGAGTTCCATCAAAAGAAAACCATTATAAATCAAAAATGATTTCCACATTGAGACAAAACCAAATGAGTTCCATACAAAGAAAACCATTATAAATCAAAAATGATTATACACATAGATAGTCAAAACCGTAGCACATTGAGACAAAACCAAATGAGTTCCATCCAAAGAAACCAATTTAAAATCATTTTTGAATTTAAGCATACAGTTTGATATTCAAAATCAAAAATGATTTTACACATGCATTGTGGAAAACCTATACAAAATCATATATGATTTTGTATAGGACATTGAGACAAAACCAAATGAGTTCCATCAAAAGAAAACCATTTAAAATCATTTTTGATTTTAAAAATAGAGTGTAAAAACCTTATACAAAATCATATATGATTTTGAATGGGATTCCATACAAAATCAATATAATAAAAATTAACAGTTAATACAAAATCATATTTGATTATAATCATTAAACCTATTCAAAATCATATATGATTTTAAGTGTACATTGTCAAGAAAATATAAAAATCATATATGATTTTGAATGGGATTCCATACAAAATCAATATAATAAAAATTAACAGTTAATACAAAATCATATTTGATTAAATTGAGATATAAAAATCATATATGATTTTGAATGGGATTCCATACAAAATCAATATAATAAAAATTAACAGTTAATACAAAATCATATTTGATTTTGAATGGGATTCCATACAAAATCAATATAATAAAAATTAACAGTTAATACAAAATCATATTTGATTTTGAATATTCAAAATCATATATGATTTTAAGTGTACATTGTCAAGAAAATATAAAAATCATATATGATTTTGAATGGGATTCCATACAAAATCAATATAATAAAAATTAACAGTTAATACAAAATCATATTATGATTTTGAATGGGATTCCATACAAAATCAATATAATAAAAATTAACAGTTAATACAAAATCATATTTGATTAAATTGAATGATTATCAAAATCATATATGATTTTAATGAAAATATAAAAATCATATATGATTTTGAATGGGATTCCATACAAAATCAATATAATAAAAATTAACAGTTAATACAAAATCATATTTGATTAAATTGAGAATAATATTATTTTTATGGAATGCCTATACAAAATCATATATGATTTTGAATGGGATTCCATACAAAATCATATATGATTTTGAATGATTATACAAAATCATATATGATTTTGAATGGATTCCATACAAAATCATATATGATTTTAATGTTTAAAAATCATATTTGATTTCAAGAAAATATAAAAATCATATATGATTTTGAATGGGATTCCATACAAAATCAATATAATAAAAATTAACAGTTAATACAAAATCATATTTGATTAAATTGAATGATTATCAAAATCATATATGATTTTAATGAAAATATAAAAATCATATATGATTTTGAATGGGATTCCATACAAAATCAATATAATAAAAATTAACAGTTAATACAAAATCATATTTGATTAAATTGAGAATAATATTATTTTTATGGAAGCCTATACAAAATCATATATGATTTTGAATGGGATTCCATACAAAATCATATATATTTTAATGATTATACAAAATCATATATGATTTTATTGTCAAGAAAATATAAAAATCATATATGATTTTGAATGGGATTCCATACAAAATCAATATAATAAAAATTAACAGTTAATACAAAATCATATTTGATTAAATTGAGAATAATATTATTTTTCTTGAAGCCTATACAAAATCATATATGATTTTGAATGGGATTCCATACAAAATCATATATATTTTGAATGATTATACAAAATCATATATGATTTTGAATGGGATTCCATACAAAATCATATATGATTTTGAATGATTATACAAAATCATATATGATTTTGTCAAGAAAATATAAAAATCATATATGATTTTGAATGGGATTCCATACAAAATCAATATAATAAAAATTAACAGTTAATACAAAATCATATATGATTTTGAATGGGATTCCATACAAAATCAATATAATAAAAATTAACAGTTAATACAAAATCATATTTGATTATAATGTTTTCACTATGTATGCGTAAAATCATATATGATTTTGTATAGTTTTTCACATGTATGCATAAAATCATTTTTGATTTTGAATAGGTTTCTTTTTATGCAACTCATTTTGGTTTGACTCAATGTGATACACAAAATCATATATGATTTTGTATTGGTTTTTCACTATGTATGCTTAAAATCATTTTTGATTTTTATAGGTTTTTCACATGTATGCGTAAAATCATATATGATTTTGTATGGTTTTTCACTATGTATGCGTAAAATCATATATTGATTTTGTATAGGTTTTTCACTATGTATGCTAAAATC